>JAOPUP010000204.1:0-229200 GCA_026873135.1 Eucalyptus urophylla | reverse complement strand
TTAGGTGTGGGAAACACTTGAGCGTTTGAACGATTGTAAATTCTGATACTCCTATTATAGTGGATTATTTGCTACTGACTCTCCACGTGGATGTAGGTAGCAATACTCGGACCGAATCACGTAAATTTATAGTGTCCTTATTTTTCTCGTATATTTTCTCTAGTGATTTCGCGCTGACGTAAATTTCAAGTTCTTGTCGTTTCCGCGTATTATATCCCAACAATTGGTATCAGAGCTTGGGGTTGGATTTCTTGATTGTGATTTGGAGCGTTTGCTTGTCTGATTATTATCTAGAAATTTTGTTATTGCAATTATGTCTGAGAGGAAATCTGAAAATGAGAAGTAACGGGAGCAACAACTTTGTGTTATGGAGCATCAAGATATGCGCTTTATTGACAACACAAGGTTTGGCCAAGACACTGGATGGTGAGGATGAGTTGCCAATTATCATGAAAGTCTCTGAGAGGGTAGAGCTAATGGAAAAGGCAAAGAGCACAATCCTATTAAATTTGTAAGAGATCTTAATAAAGGTTGCTGAGGAGAAGAATGCCGCAACATTATGGGCAAAGCTTCATGCACTCTATGTGAAGAAATGTTTGAACAATCGCTTATACATGTTGAAAAAGATGTTTCAATTTAGATATACTGAAGGTACGTCTATCAGAACCCACCTAGATGAATTTAATAAACTCATGATAAATCTGAAAAACGTCGGTAAGATACTTGATGATGAAGAATAGGGCATGATGTTGTTAGCCTCTTTACCAAAGTCATGGGAGCACTTTACTGATTCATTGTTGCAGGGGCGTACTACAATTACCTTAGAAAAGGTAAAGTCCGCCTTATTCTCTAAAGAGTGGCAGAGAAAGTTGCGAGATGACAGTCTGGCACAAGGAGTACCACAAGCACTGACTATTCAGGGTAGAAAACAACATCGAGGGCCTAGTAGCAGTAGAGGTAAAAGCATATCAAAATCACGCCATAGAAAGTCCAAGGGACGCGTGAAGTGCTTTAAGTGTCACGAGGAGGGGCACATCATGAGAGATTGTCCAAAATGGAGGAATAAAGCTGATAGGTAGAATGCCACAAGTAATGTGGCAAACGTTGCCAAAGGGAGCAATAGTGATGCAGAAGCTATCTTATGTGTGATTGCTACTTCGTCAGGAGACGAATCGATGTTGGATTCGAGGTGTTCTTATCACATGACGTGGTGCACCCCCGATCCGGCAAGGTTGCCACAGCTACCTATCGCTCCATCTAATGAATACCAGTTACATATCTTTGATATAAAGAGGTTTAAAGAAGGACCGAGGTCCATAGGCATTTTTTTTTTTAAAAAGAGTTTAGCGCAGCTCATAGCAAAATTAAAGACGAGTCTCACCATCCCTCTACTCTTTTAATGATGGTACAATGCACACTTACTACACATCAAAGGAAAACATAAGCCGAGCCACTTTTATCTACATTTTTAAGATGGACATCTTTAGGTCGGTACAACCAAAAAGCCAAGACTTTTAGCTAAACTTGGCTACAGCTCAAAAGAGAGATCTCGACCCCCTATATCGATCATGTATAACCCTCCATCTACAAGTGTCGGCTATCCCAAAAAAGTCAACTCCCCCTCCTCACGTGGGCCATCACACCCATCCGGGTGCATCGGGCAGTGGCGGCGGCAACATCCCCCGCATCACTCCATCACGGCGGATGTGGATAGACAGGAACTCCTGGATGATCGGGCCGCCAGCTAGGCCCACATCATACATCACCAGCACTCAAACCCGTACAAATGTCAAACCAAGGATGGTGACATAATCAAGCTCCGTACAATTGACCTCCATGTCAGATGGAAGGCCGTAAAAGGTACCCCGCGTGACCGGAGAGAGAGGCATCTATCTAATCTGAAATGTTGGTCTCCAAAGGGGTAAGTACAACCACTCAGCAGGTAAAAGATCCATTAAACTACTCAATACATCAAACAGAACAATCATAACATCATAATAGAGTACATATCATTCATGCATCCAAGCATAACTTACCTAGCAGCCATGCATATGTCATCATACCATATGTGCATACACCATCATGCACTCATCATCAAGCATTCATGCATATACTATCATGCCATAGGTGCATATACAACCATGCACTCGTCATCAAGCATTTATGCATATCCATGCCTCATGTGCACATACCACCATGCACTTATCCATATTATATCATACAGCCGTGCATACATGTCACCATACCATGCATGATTCAATTTCAACTTTTTATCTTTCAATTGGGTCACCACATTTTTCTTTCCCGGGACCAGCAATTGTATCCCACATTTTATCGCTCGCACCCAACCTGACATCGCGAGGAACCTCCGGCACACACCTCCGGGCATCTCGTACCCCAACTAGCATCACGAGGTATCCCCCGGCACACACCTCCGAGGCTTCCGGCACACACCTACGAGCATCCCGACACTCCCGAAGACATCCGGCACACACACTCCGGGCATCCGGCACTCACCTCCGGGCATCCCGACACTCCCGGGGCATCGTCGGCTCACACCTCCGATGGTATCCTCATTTATCATGATTCATATCTACAATTGTGTCTCATTATCAACATGGCACATGATGTGATGGAAAAAAAAGGTCAATTTCAGCTTTTGAAATTCGCACAATCCAGCTTGCACAATTTTAGAAAACATTTTCATTAAATACCCAAATGACATTCAAAAATTATGAAATTCGAACATGTGGTAGTCAAGAAATAAATGCAGATACTTCATGAAGAAAACTATACCAAAAGATCCCCATATAGTTCAATACAGAACACGCATCACAGCACTACTAATTCTGTCCGTTCCACTTGCACAGTTTTGAAACATTTTAAATAGGCAAATGAACTTCAAAAATTACGAAATTTTAATATGTTGTAGGCAAGACATAAAAAAAGATATTTCATGCAGAACACTTTTCCAAAAGAATCTCATACAGAATGGTATAGACTACACATTGCAACATTACCAAGTCCGAACACACCAGATTACCCAGTTTTAGAAACATTTTCGATTAAATACCCAAATGACATTCAAAACTTATTAAATTTGACTATGCAATAGCTAAGACCATAAGGTAAATACTTCATGAAGACATCAAAGTCAGATTCGTCCTAGGTAGTGAAATATAGGCGGTTGAAACCCCTGTTCCTAGTACCGAAATTTACAGATCCAGTCTTTCCAAAGAATAACGATTTCACCCACTTATACTTGTTTTTTTTGTCCCAAATTTGAGTATGTTATACTCCAAGAAGTCCTTAACAACTTTCATTTAGAAGTCAAAGCCAAAATCCAACTCGAACATCACATGCAAGTCACTAGAACATCCAAGGTCGAGCTGTTTTCTCAAGAACAGTACACTAGGCTAGAGCACCACCCTTATAACTTCAATTTTTCACATTCTAAAACTCCGAAATTTTTATCATTCAATCACACACACTAAGCACAGCATGCAAGAGTAGATCAAGAGATCCCACTTGCCTCCAAACCAAGCGAACACAGCAAACACGAATGGAGGACGAGGCGGACTCGACGGCGGCGAACGGACGATGGTGGACTGCCCTTCTCCTTCCTCCCGCGCATGCACAGCCTTCTTCTTCTTCTTTTCTTCCTTCTCTTCTCCTCTCTCTCTCTCTTGGACGAACTCCCCTCTCTCTCTCCCTTTCTCGCTTAAGCCGGCCATCATTTTCCCCTAATTTTTCTTCCCTCCATCATTAGCCATCATTAGTTGTGCATGGGTGACACTTGGCTAACTTCAAAGGACAAATGGGGGGCATGCAAACCGGTCTCTCCCCCCCCTCCTTCGTGCGATCAACGGTCCCTTCATGGGCTTATGGGCCGGCCATTTCGGCCCATCTTAGGCCCAACACTCTTGGGCCTAAGACCCAAGCTTAAATAACCTAAGATTAATCTTTTTAAAAACTAACTAAATCCCTATTAAATCAAAGTACTAAATTGCAAATTAAATGGCTATACACTTGCAAATCATAAATCCATAAGTTCCAATTTATAATACATATGGCCAAAGATAGAACTTTCTTTCCCAAAATTTATCCATTAAAAGCTTGGCCATAAATCTCATTGTGAATCATGGATCAAAAGTACAAAAATACAATAACGGTGTTTCCATCGCCTATCCATGGCTCATGGCATATTTAGGGCTTTTCATGAAATTCTAGGATGCCACATGACGCCTCATGAGAACTGTTTTACTACTTACCAAGCTACAAATGGTGGTAGGTTTCTTTTGGGGAATATTGCAGTCTGTAAGGTTGTGAGGATAGGGACAATTCGGATCCGGATGCATGATGGGGTGGTGCACACATTGATAGATGTGAGGCATGTACCGGAGCTCAAGAAGAAACTTATTTCTCTGGGGACACTCGATGACATCAAGTGTAGGTACACCGCTGAAGGTGGAGTACTGAAGATCTCTCGAGGTGCTATGACAGTGATGAAAGAGAAGAAAGTGAATACTCTCTATCATCTACTAGGAGAGACCATGACCAGAACCGCTGCAGTTTTATTAGGTGAGTTAGAATCTAACTTGACTCAGTTATGGCATATGTGTTTAGGGCACATGAGTGAAGCAGGTATGACGATGCTGAGTGAAAGGGAGTTGTTGAATGGTCAAAAGATAGGGAAGCTGGACTTATGTAAACACTATATCTATGGGAAGCAGCACCAAGTTAAGTTTACTACAGCTATCCATTCAACCAAACGACCAGTTGAATATATTTATTCAGACGTCTAAGGCCCGTCTTCGGTTCCTTCGAAAGGAGGTGTCCGATATATGCTGACATTTATTGACAACTATTCGAGGAAGGTATGGGTTTACTTTCTGAAGCACAAATATGATGTGTTTGATCGGTTCAAGAAATTTAAGGCATTAATTGAGAAGCAGTCAGATAAACAGATCAAGTGCTTGAGAACCGATAATGGCATGGAGTTCTGTGGTAAAGATTTTACAAAGTTCTGCGAGAAAGAAGGTATTGTAAGACACCGCACAGTACCTAGAACACCACAGCAGAATGGCGTGGCAGAACGGAAGAACAGAACTTTGCTTGAGCGAGCTCGATACATGCTTTCGCATGCAAGACTTGGCAAGGAATTTTGGGCCGAAGTAGTTAACATGTCATGTTACCTGGTTAATCGATCTCCATCGTCTGCTATCGAGTAGAAGACTCCTGAGGAAGTATGGTCAGGGAAACCTGTTGATTACTCCGGATTACGTATATTCGGATGTCCTGCGTATGCTCATGCGAGTGATGGTAAGCTTGAGCCGAGGGCGAAGAAGTGCATATTTCTGGGTTATGCTCATGGGGTGAAAGGCTACCAGCTGTGGTGCACCGATCCCGGATCACCTGATTTTCTAATAAGCAGAGATGTGATCTTCGATGAGACTGCAATGCTTCAACAAAGGAATTATGAGACACAACCAGCAGAGAATACAGATCATGGTGTCATTAGTGAGGTGAAGCTTCAAGTGAAGACTCCAGAGACCTCAAAGGTAACAGATGTTGAGATTGCAGATGAAGTCGTAGTTCTTGAAGTCGGTGATAGTGAACAACCAGTAAAGCCGCAGCAGACTATAGCCACAGATAGACAAAGAAAGCAAATTAAATCACCGGTACGTTATGGTTATACATATATTGCTTATGCATTGACTGTAGATGATGAGGTGGAGATAGATGAGCCTTCGTCTTTACTCTAAGGCGATGGCTCGTTCGGAGTCGTCGTAGTGGTTAGGGGCTATGAGTGAGAGATGGAATCACTCCATCGAAATCAGACATGGGAGCTGGTCAAAGTACCCGAGAGCCAAAAAATTGTCCGAAGTAAATGGGTCTTCAAACGGAAAGAGGGCATTCCCGGTGTCAAGGCAACGGGGTATAAGGCGGGACTTGTGGCGAAGGGATATACACAGCGTGAGGGCATTAACTACAATGAGGTGTTCTCTCATGTGGTAAGACATACTTCTATTCATGTTTTACTTGCTTTAGTTGCTTCGCAGGATCTCGAGTTAGAACAACTATATGTGAAAACTGCGTTCCTTCACGATGAGTTGAAGGAGCAAATTTACATGAGGCAGCCAGAGGGATTTACTATTCCTGGTGAGGAGATCATGTTTGCTTGTTAAAGAAATCTTTGTATGAGCTGAAACAATCTCCTAGACAGCGGTATAAACGTTTTGATACTTTCATGGCTAGTCAAGACTACACAAAAAAGTCACATGGATAGCTGTGTTTATTATAGGAGATCGGAGAATGGTTCTTTGATTTATCTACTTTTATATGTTGATGATATGTTGATAGCAGCTAAGAATATGTCTGATATTGATGTGCTGAAGAGGCAATTGAATGTTGAATTTGAGATGAAAGATTTAGGTGTTGTAAAGAAAATATTGGGTATGGAGATTTTACGTGACAGGGCTGCAGGAGTTTTACGTCTATCTCAAAAGAAATATATTGAGAAGATTATGGCATATTTTAATATGCAGTCGGCAAAATCTGTAAGTACACCTTTGGCGAAGCACTTTAAACTTTCAGATAAATTATCACCATAGACTAAGAAGGAGGAGGAGGAGCATATGTCTCGTGTTCTTTATTCTAATGCTGTGGGTAGTATTATGTATGCTATGGTGTGCACTAGGCCTGATATTTCACAAACTGTGAGCGTGGTTAGTCGCTATATGAAGTGTCCTAGTAAAGCTCATTGGGAAGCTGTGAAGTGGATCCTCAGATATTTGAAGGGGACAACAGACGTAGGTATAGTGTACCAGAGGGACAACAATGGCAGCAAGACCACTGGTGTTGTGGATTCGGATCACACCAGTGATTTGGATAATCGTAGATTTTTAGCAGGGTACGTATTTACGCTAGCGGGTGGTGCAGTTAGTTGGAAAACATCCTTACATGATCATATTGTCTTGTCTTCGACTGAGGCAAAATACATGGCTCTAACCTTCGTAGCGAATGAGGCGATATGGTTACAAAATTTGCTCTCAGACTTTGGGTTAGAACAGAAAAGTGTAGATAGACACTGTGATAACCAAGGTGCAATATATTTGGCATATAATCCAGTTTATCACAAGCAAACGAAACATATCAACATCAGGTACCACTTTATCCGAGATATCTTAGCTAAGGGTAAGAAGATTGCTACAGCAAATAACGCAGCAGACATGATGACTAAGTCTGTTCTTTTGAGGAAGCTCAAGCTCTGCTTGAGCTCTATTGGCATCTATGGAGAGTGAGCGCCCGTCGAGGCGTTGGGAGAGCAGCATGGATGATGAACATTATAACTTGGCTTCAAACATCAAGTCAATGTGGAGAATTATTAAATTATGTCTCGAGTTTGAGTTTTTACAAAACGCGATTCGCTAGACTCTTGAAGCTATACAAAAGAGAAAATAAAATAGAATATATATATATGCAGCAAAGTTTTATTTCCGTTACAAAAGAGGAGCCGAATTCTTATTGAGCCATGGTGCGGCCCAAATGGGCACACACCCACACGCAATTCTTCACACGGATTCTCTTTGCTCGGGCACGGAAACAAAAGAAAGAAAGCATGCACGTGAAGAGGAAGGTGGTGGTGGGCCCAAGGTCAAAAGTTTGACCTTGGGCACACGCACACGTATGAAATATGAACAGAATTCACTTTCCTTTCTTGAGTCCATGCGTGTATCGGCCGAAGACCTATAAGAAAGAGAAGCCACACGTCAGAGAAGCCTTTTGCACGCCGCTTGAGAAGACGCCGCTGAAGCTTTACGTAGAAGGGAGCCGCGAACATTCAGAAGCAGCCCGTGTGAAGCTTTGATTAACTCGCGAAGCCATACGTAGTGTTTCGTCGCGCAATAATTTTATGCCACGAGTTTATACCCAAGTGAGTTATTTATTTATAAATACTTTGGGTTTGGAGTTAAATTTAAGTGTGGGAAACACTTGAACATTTAAGTGATTCTAAATTCTGATACTCTAATTATAGTGGAATATTTGCTGCTAGCTCTCCCCGTGGATATAGGTACCGATACTCGAACCGAATCACGTAAATTTCTGGTGTCATTATTTTTCTCGTTTATTTTCTATGTTAATTTCGCATTAACGTAAATTGTAAGATCCTGTCGTTTCCGCATATTACATCCCAACAATACGATGGCCACTGCCCGGCAGTCGACCAAGACGCGGTCACCAGATTTGGCAAGCTCGAGCCTCGGTCGATCTCGCCCAAGCTACCTCTAGCGAGTCGCGAGCTCGTCGGATCTAGTGGCGGAGCTCCGCCTCGCCTGGATCGAGAGCCCGAACTCCGCCGTCAAATCTAGCGAGCTCGCGACTCACTAGAGCTCGCCAGAGCTCTATCTATTAGGGAAAGGTCAAACTGTATAAACAAAACGGCTTCAAAAACTTGCACTCAAGATGAACAGGCTCATTATGAGTGGAAGGAAGTCGAGAAAAAAGCCAAACGGCAACAAGAAGCAACCAAAAGAGAAGGCCAACGGCAAACCAACCGCCAGGCGCAACCAAGGCGCAACCAAACTAGTAGACGCTTAGCCAACCGAATGACGATGAGGGGAAGAGAAGATAATGGGGTCCACATCCCAAGAGCACTGCAGCCTCCGATTTCTGGTGGAGTCCTTTACATTTTTTATGGCAATAGCATTGTCTTGAACGACCTTAAGAAGATGCTTCTTCATGGCCGGGATAGAAACCAGCTCCCCCCTGAAAAGAATATTGTTCCTGTTCTTCCAAATGATGTGACAAAGCGCACCAAAAGAAAAACGGGCAACACACTTATAAAAATTCTTGTGGGAAAGCAAGGTAGTGGCCCAATTAAGAGTCTCGTTGCAAGACCTATTCCTCTAGGGAAGATTGCATTTGAACACCCAAAAGAAAGCAATACTAGAAGTAATGCGACACCCCAAAAAGAGATAATCAATAGAGTCAGGCACCTCATTACAAAAAAGGCCGGAGGCAGCATCAACTCTACCATGAGACATAAGGAGAGACTGAGTAGGCAACCTATGCTTGGTGATGAGCCAGAGGTCTAGTTGGTATCGAGGCAGGATGGCATTGTTCCAAATGAAGTGATGCCAATTTACTCTAACCTTCTTACGCCTTAAGGTCTCCCAAGCCGAGGCCACCGAGAACACACCCGACGAGTCCTCCCTCCAACAGAACTGATCCTGAACTCTAGACAAGGAGGGAAGCGGCAAACCCCAAGACTCAATCACCGATCTAATAGCCCGGCCATCCTCAGAGAAGAGGTCAGCCACCAAAGCCTGCCTAGAAAGACCGAAGCTATAGATGCGCGAATCAATGAAAAATAAATTCAAATGACCCTTGGGGTGCCAATTGTCGAACCATAGCGATGTTGATAAGCCATCACCTATCTTCCAGTGGAAGCAAAGCCGGATTTCCGTCCTGAGTTGTAGAATGTTCTTCCAAGCCCATAAACAGTAAGTCGGCTTCCTCACAACCCAAAAATTTATTCTCTTTAAGAAAGTCGAATGGACCCACTTGCACCATTATGACTCCTTATCCAAAAATAAGTTCCAGATATGTTTGAGCATAACCGCCTTATTGCACTCACGCAATCTCCGGATACTCCCTCCACTTTAGGTAGGCACACGTCCTCCCAGGAGACTTTGGCACCCCCTCTGCCCATCTCCAGTCCTCTCCAAAGGCCTAAACCTTTTACATGTGGTTCTGTCATGCATCCTTAAAAGAATGCAAAGGAAATCAGCAAGTCGATACTTTTCACCAGAAAATAGATTCGTACTAAGGAAGGCAGCTAAGTCATGCCAACAGTATTTAACATGGATGGATTCTGGCTGGCTTACAAGTTAGTTCACTAGAAGGGCTTTAAGTAGTCCAGGTCATAAAATAAAGAATTGCTGTCATAAGCTGTGCAGAGTTGCTTCCATTAATGGTACATGGAATGCAATTTGTCATGGTGCGCCACAAGCTAAAGGTACGTGGAATGTGACTTTTATCAGTACTGGATCGCCTGAGAGGCTAGTCAGATGCTGATCTTTCACACGTAAATTTATGCCTTAAACCGATGTGCATATGTCATTCCATGTGTCAACAGAGAACTACAAAAATTCTGTCACACTTGGCATGCTAGGACTCAACCTGTGAAAGTAGACAGACCAGAGACAAGCTAGGATAAAAATCCTTACCGCAGCGTAAGGTTCCTCACCGTGAACCAAATAAGATGGAGGAATTTCACCAGTTGAAGCCATCCCCCTTCCTTTATGTGGCATCACAATGGACTTCACTTTTACCTCGTGCGGCACATCTATCGAAGTAACAAGTACAAGGAGAATGATTGAGAATTAGGCGCTACTTACAGATCACCAGCAAACAAGGTTCTCACCATCCAGGAAAAGAATGGATAGTAGCAAAGATTGTACTTGATTATGTAAACCAGATAAGGTATCCAATCATCAAGTAATCTAGTGACCAGAAAAGGAACTTCACGTATTAACCAAGGAAAACATTCACCTCCTAAAACCCAACTTAAAATTATATCCCAAAATAAGGACAAAGGTCGACCAAAATTTCTCGTTGGACTTTTCACTCGTCCTCCCTCATAGGTAATGAAGGAACCGAAGAACGGATACCAGTAGTCTGACCAAATTTTAGTCATCAGAAGACAAAGACCGGCAAAATCAACTTTATGTATCCTAATAGCAGAAATGAACAATCTTTTCGAATGGAAGAATTTGTTTCCGGTGGGCACCTAAATATTGAACCATGTCTTCATCTCATAGCTACTTATTCTAGATCAATGGTCCCACATCCACATAGTATGAGAGGAAGAGCAACTGGGGATCTCATCGCCAGACTCCTTATTTGCCACCCAATTTCTAACTAATAGGTCAAGCTCTAAGCCTAGGTCAAATCCCGGTCTAAACAATAATAGAGCATTCATATGCCTTCATTCAATAGCTTGAACTTTTAGATCAGTGGTTTGTGGTCCTACATTTTTTGTAATTCCACTCATTCGCTAACGAATATATGAAATTTTTAGATTTTTAATTCGCATTTCCTGAACATGATTTTAACGTAATACCTGATAGAAGTATTAAAGAACTATGGAGTGCCATGTATCCTTGTTCAAAGAAAATTTTGCATAACCAATCACAAATTGTATGTACATAATATAAAAGTTTCCTTCAGCTTTGGTCTCTTTCCAGGACTTCACCACTTTCTTGGTTCAACTCTTCAAGTTTTGGTAGGACAACCTCGGGTTTTGCATCAAATAAGGTTGGCTCAAGTTCATGCGTAATGGATCAATCATGTAAGGTATTGAGAATTTGAAATATCAGCTATTTAACCAAAAAAACAAACAAATATGGGCCAAAACGAGTATGAATTGAATCATTCCAGGTCAGATAGATTTCACCAGTGTGACCAACTTTTGCCACCTCTATGCACAGCTGGCTGATGAAATTCTAGAATTTCTCTCTAGAAGGGAGACACATAGGCTTAAGGTGCAACCTTGATACCAAATAAAGGAATAAACATGTCAATTACATGATAGAAGAAAGCTACTCAAAACTGAAGAAGCCTTCCAAAGATGTGATATCTGTGGGAAGAGATAAAAATGAATCTATGTAATCAAAAAACCCTTCCCAACATCGTCAGCAGGATCACAAAATTCAGCTTGTTTGGTTCAAAAGATCAGGAAGAACGAGAAAGGCTTCAATGTAGTAACTTGTTTAGAAGGACTAAGGGAGAAGTAGGAAAAGGATGAGGAGGTATACATCTTTTGCCTTAATAGCAAATATGTGGTTCTTAAATCCCTCCGAATCCATATGAATTGGATGGATTTCCAGGGTAGGGGGTGCTGGTAATAGATATGTCATTATTTCCCAAGTGTAACCTTCTCTTTTTTTCCAGTTCTGATGACATAGAAGAGCATTAAGGTCATGATACCTTTTCCTTGCTCTGATTAACACTCAAAACACAGTATGACAAAACCCTCCATCTCTTTTCTTCTTTTTTCCATCCTAATATAGATTATTACATTTCCCTCTAAATAATCTCCATCCAGCAAAGTTTTCACGTGGTAAATATTTAGCACATAGATCAGTAGTTCTCCTATATTAATATAAATGTTAATATCATATTAAGAAACAGCAGAAAACAAACAAGGAACTTTGACATCATTCACGTAGCTGCAGAAACAAGTCTCGTGAGAAAGGCAGCAACAAGAATTCACCTCCACATTATATTATGCATGGACAACTAAGAATAATCTCACACCTGAAATTTTGAAGATGTTCTCGTCATGCTGAGTTAATGAACCAGACGTCCTTGTGAACTGGACCTGAAGTAACTTCATCTCACCTTCAATCTGTCTCTTGCCACCCGATGATGTCTCCATCAAATTTGCTACATGCAAGTCTGCCATTGCATCTTCATAATTTTCTGAAGAAGCATTGATCTTACCTCTCCAATACCATGCCTGCAGCAGAAATTAACTACTTCCAGACAACCAAGTATGGCAAGCTAACCGGACCATAGAAAGCAAGAAGAAGGCACAATAAGGGTCGGCATCCTCCGAAATTTTTTGGTGGCATAGTTTAGTAACTGAATTTGAGTTGAGTTAAATAAGTCAATGCTTAAAGTAAGGTTTGAGCTCAAACCAAGGCATCTTTTTGAATTAGAGATTCAATCAAGAGAAACTCAGCATACTTGAGCTCAACTCATCTCCGGCTCATGTAAGTTGAAACAATTTCAAAAGTCAAATACAGCCAAAGTTCGCTTAAGTCAAACCGCTACTATTTCTATAGAATAAAAGAGACTTTCATGTAACATGAAGGGACAGTTCTCTTTTATTCTCTTACTTGTGCTATTTGTGCAGCTTGTTCTTTGGACCGTTTTTGGTGCAATCAACTCTTCTACTTTGTATGATTTCACAACGAAGTCCCTTTGCATGAACACAATTGACTATGCTGAGAGAGTGTGCTTGTGTAGGGACGTCGCCACCTAAGCAACCACCGGCCATGGCTCTATGACCTTCGCACCTCTCAGTGTGAGTAGTGGTCATCACCAGCTTGGTTCTGGCAAGACCGCACTCGCCATAGATGACGTCACAGATGCAAGACAAAAAATATGCCACGTACATAGTCTATGATGCAAATTCCAATCACCGTATTAACAGTAGAAGGATATTGCAATTGGAGTCATAGCTTCATATACCTTTGCATATCCTGGGGAAATTTGAAGCGACCTGTTACAGTCTCGAAGACACTCTATTTTAAAGCCGAGTTTCTGTAAAAAGAGGAAATGGCAATGAGACAAGAAGAGAGAAGTTTGAAATTGAGCTTTAAGGGCCAAGCCTTAGTCCAACATCAGCCACATTATCTCACTACAAATCCAAAAGATAATCACCAAGATGCATACAAAATCAAGAAACTTCCTTTGGTATAACCCGGTTGAAAATACTGTAAAGCCCCAGAAGTAAAAGATATGGGTTTCTGAACAAAGAAACTGCCATGGGCAATATAATATATAGAAAAAGCATGAAATGAGGGCGTACAGCACAAGAACTTACATTCAATGCGACCGGCGCGATTCACATATAAAACAGAGACGAGATTTTTGTCCTTGTCGCAAGCATCAAAGGGAGCAACGATGAGCGCCTATCAATAAGGAGGAGGGAAGCGAAAGTGAAGTGGCATAATAAGGAAAGCACAAAGGCACGCTAGAGGAACATGAAGGTTAACGTTACTTGGGAATAGAAGGCTAATGCCCCGGAGAAGTCTGCACTGGAGAAGCAGCGATTGCCCTTTTGCTTTGCATCCAGTGCAGCATCCTTGTCCTTACCACAACCACACCTCTCAGGATCCACCAAGTCCCGCACCATCTAACAAACGATCCTAATCAAGCTCAGTATGATAGCTAAAGAAAAAGGTACAGAGCATATTTAAGGGAGAGGGAAAAGGAAAAGGAAAAGGAAAGAACCAGGTGAAACTCGGGCAGGGCAAGAAAGAAGTGGAGAAGAGAAGAGGAGGTGGAGAGAATATCATCGGCGCTGCTTGCACCCACCACCGCCTTGAGAGTGTCGGGCACCATCGACTTCAGCCTCTCCATTTCACCACATCAGCAGTCAGTCCGGGCCTCTGCTCCGACGGCAGCCCGGAACTTCGTTGGGGGGGAGGGACCGAAAGAGCTGAAACCGGTCTCTACTCAAGGGGTACGCTTTGAAGCAACACGAACGCAACAGCACCGACCTGACCTGGGCGGCGTCACTCTCATATAGATGTCCCTCGAATCACTCTCAGTTTATTCGAAGAGGTCGTTCTAATTTTATTATATAGACTGAAAATAAAGGAGAAGGAAATAAAAAGGACAGTAGAGAGACCGTTGACGTCGTCGAGGGTTCAGGAATCTTCGCACGGGTTTACACGAAGCAGCAGTTGCTACAAGGTGAGGTGAGGCGAGGTGTGGGCCTTGGCCCTTCCTCCCACTTTGGTCGCGAGTGGCTACCACCGCGCGAGGGCAAAGCAAGGCGCTGCCTTTGCACCATCACCTCTTCCGTCGGATTTCATCTTCTTTTCTTTACTTTTCGAACTCTTTTTCTTTAACATGAAAACGACAAGGCATCGTTTTGGTTCAACGGCAGTTTATATAGCTCCATCGACTTGTTAATGACCATGTAGATGAGAAAATTAATGAAAATATCGGATCAGATTTATTTCATTTTCATTGAAAGATAATATAATTTATGAAAAATTTCAAATAAGAGACCTGAAGTGCTCTCATTTTTTCAAATAAGAATTGAAATAAACATTATTTCAAATAATGATCGAAATATCCTTATTTTGCGCAAATAAAGACCTGAATCGACATTATCTCAAATAAGAACATAATTGATTATATCAATCTCAAATAAAGGCTTGAACTCATCAGTCTAAAATAATTTATCTTTTAAAATTTTCCTTTCTTTCTTTATTTTTTCGTAAAAAATAGAAAAAACTAAAACTTAAGAAGAAGGGAAAACACAAGCTGGTCGCTCTCTCTCGCATGTGGCCGCTGTCGTATCACCGGCGGGGCAATGGCAACAACGACGAGATCACTAGCGCTTGGGCAAGGCGATGACCTCTCTCAACCTCGGTCGGCAAGGGTCGAGCCCTCGCCGAGTTACAGACGTTGTTACCCCCCCACCGATGGGGCGATTAGGCAAAGGAGCCCCCCCGTGTTCCCTTCTTTTAATTTTCTTTTTTAAGTTTTAATATAATTAAAATTTTAATTTTAAATTGTGTTTGGACAAAAATATTATTGATTGATTGGAACTTTTTTTTGACCAGCAAGCCCGTGAAGTTAGGCTTTTATTTGAAATAATTATAATTAGTCCAGGTCATTTTTTGATACTGATATAATTACTTTAGGGTCTCATAGGAGAAAATAAAGGTATTTCAAGTCCCTATACGAAAATTTTGCCATAACTTATAAAGGAATCAAAGTAGAGGAAGATGACAAGTGTTAAGACTTAGAACTTATTTGAATGAACTTTTTGCTTTTCACTTGATCTAAATCTTGCTCTTCATGTGCTTTAATTTATAATTTTGATGAAAAAGGAAAAAGAATTTTTTATATATCGAAATAAATAAAAAAATAAATGTAGGAGCGGAGAAAAGTAGAAGGAAGAAAAAGGGAGCGACTCCTCGACAGCTCCTCGCCCTCTCGTTTTTCCTTTGATTTCGTTGACCAATGAATGCCTCAACGCCTCGCCCTCAAAACCAAGAAGAGAAGGGGAGGGGGGAGAGCCGTCTTGTATTTCTCGTATATAAATTTTTGGGTTCGTGTTGAGGGGGGATTGTCTGGCCGGCGCTGAAGGCGGGCAGTTGCACGTGCAGCACGCGAGAGAGAGAGAGAGAGAGAGGAGGGATTCGATTCAAACACGCCGAATTCATGAACGGAGTTGAAGGTCGTCGTCGTCGTCCTCATCTTCTCCTCCTCCTTACGCTCTTGGTCTGTGATTGCTTTTCCACTTATCCATATCTGTCAATCTATCGATGTATATTTAGGGTTACGTGCAATATCTAAAACAGCAAGATCTGTGTTTAACTTGGCCACCTATTCCTCTAGGAAAGAGCAAATCATCATCTTTTTGCTCTTTTAAAAGTGGTCCAAAGCTCTCTTTGTCAACAGCAAAGAGTAAGGTTTCTTAAGAAATGGTATCGCAAAGTATGAAATTGTGTGTGTGGGCATGAGAGAGAGACAGACAGACAGATAGATTCATGATGGGTTCAGGTCTTTAGATGGAGTATTTTGATGCAGCTATTATGTTTCTACTCATAGATAAATTAGCAGTCTTACATTTTTTAGAGTTTTCCTATTTCAACTTGGCGTAGAACTGTAGAGAGTCTGTTAACATTGTTGTAACTTTGTAATAGAGTTTTTGCAAGTATATACTTTGGGAGTGTGTGATGCAATTCTTCTCCTAGGTGCGCTGCTTAAGAAACTCTAGATATGATGCTTAGGAAGCTTCAGGTGTGAAGCCTAAAGATTTATTCTTTGATGTCGATCTTGCTGTCCTACATCAATTATGGTATCAGAGGGAAGGCTTCTACACTTTCTCCCACAAGAATGACCAACTTTGAGTTGAATTCTGAGGTTGGTGAGTTGACATCCAAGTTGGACACTATGCACAAAGATCATGGATGCTGTTTTAAGCAACAAACAGCAAGATTGATAAACTCTGTGAGCAAATAAAGAAGTTTATTGTCCTGGGAGTGCAACCGAGGGAGACAACTGTCAATCAAGTCCCTCCACAAGATGAAAATATTAGAGGTGTTCGAAATTTTCAAGTATTAGAAGAGTCTGAGCTCAAGAAGGAAAATCTTGAGTGACATGATGTTGTTGAATGCACGAAAGAGATAAAATATGAATGGGTCAACGATGGCTTGAAAGTTAGTGCTTCTGGTTTGGAGATTTCAGTCATGTTGCTTGTCAATGTTCAGTGAGGGTGCACGTTTGGGAAAACAAGGAAGCACCAGTTCAAAGTGGCTCTGAAGATCAAGCAAACATAGTTGAAAATGTTGGTTTCGTGATACCATACTAGTTTTATTATCACAAGTAGTTTGGTCGGGAGTTTTACTCAAAATATGCCCTAACTGAACTTCTTTCGACTCGAGGGACAGAACTTATTGAAGTGATGCTTAGGAAGCTTTCTGTGTGAAACCTAAAGGTTTATTCTTTGTTGTGGGACTTGTCGTCCTGCATCATATTTTTGGTCGATTTTCTTTAATCTACCTTGGCACTACGAAAGGGATTTTTTTTATGTTCTTGCAGTGCTTGCTAAAAGGATGATGTTGTGGCGATAGCCTTTCTATGTACTCTTCTTTTATAGATGCTCAAAGATGTCTTTGAACATTTTTAATCCCGTAATTTTTTTATGAGGTGTTAACGTGACACATTTTTTTAATACTTACGTAAAAAATCATTTGTCAAATGTGCTTTACATGGCATTCTGCATTGCTTCTTGCTTGTTAGTAGATGTGTCATGATGGGGGCTTCAAAAATGTGAAATGATTAATGTGTCGTTGTGGGCTCAAACAAATAAAGTATATAACCATCTTAAATTGACATGTCATGGTGATGACACGAGAACATGAATTGCTAGCTCTTGGAATGGTTTGCCATGGGCCTGAAGTCTGAAAGTGATGCACATCTTGATCTTTTGCATTCACCTATATAAATTCACTACTCTATTCTATGATGATTCGTTGATGGTAGACAATATAGAGAAGAACCTATGCCATTGTCTCTGATCTTTCTCAATTTCCACTGTGCCACATTACTTCTTTTTGCCCTCAAGTTTCAGTCATCAATAATATGTGTTGGCTGGGCTTTTAGCTTTTTCTTTTGATGTAATCTAAGTTTCTTTCATGATCATTTTCATGAGGAGCTCAAGTATTGACAAGATATTAACTCTTATGAAGCCTTTTAAGCATTTTATATAATTTTAATGCGAGAGCCACTAGTCACCATCGGAAGTTCTTTTTACTTTTTTCAATTCTATATGGCTATGTGAAAAATACAAATGGATAGACACACAGACATGTAGAGAAAGATTTCATGCCAGTCTTCCCTCTAGCTCAATCCCATAGCTTTTCTAGGTATTGCTAACTTCTAAAATCTTATGTGCTGAAATTCCAATTCATTTATAGTAATTTATGGAGGGTGACGTCTGAAGAGAAGAGGGAATTGGAGCGCCTTCAAAAACCAATATATAATTCAGTTCAACGAGCAGCAGAGGTTCATCGACAGGTTGCAATCTCCGTCTGCTTATGCTCTTATTGCTGCTCAAAATGCATATGAGACTGTGTATGGTGAAGGGAAAAACATATCGACCACTTTTGCTATGAATTTTTTTATTAATTCTTGACTTTGGCTTGATTTATTTCTAAGCAGGTTAGGAAGTAAATCAGGGAAATTTTGAAACCCGGAATGCTAATGACTGACTTATGTGAGACCTTAGAGAACATGGTTTGTAAGCTAATATCTGAAAATGGTTTGCAAGAAGGAATTGCTTTCCCTACAGGATGCTCTTTAAATTGGTATAGTGATGGCTTTTGTGTTCAACTTTACTTGATTTTGTTGGATGTATCTTCTTTCTCACTTCCTCTCTTTTTTAGGGTTGCTGCTAGGGGTGAGCAGCGGTCTAGGGTCGACCCTGGACCGACCCTGGACCGGCCCAACCCTGCTGGTCTTGGTCCGGTTCCTAAGGGGACTGGGTCGGTCCTTGGTCCTGAAATTCCAGGACCAACACTGTGCGGGTTGGTCCTCGGTCCTAAGAGTTTTGGGTCGGTCCAACCCTGGACCAACCCTGTATATTATATTATATTATTTATAATTCTTTTATATATTCAAACCTAAACAAAATGTCTATTATATTATATTATATTGAGATGTTCTATCAATAGCACTAATAGTAATTTTAAGTATTAATTATGTGTCGTTTGTTTTGTTTTCAAGTGTTTAGAAGTTCAAGTGAATTAACAAGATATGAAGTTATATATTCATGGTTTATATTAAGTATTTTGAACTTTTTATGAGTTAATTGTATTTTACTAATGAATTTCAGCTGCACTTTGCTTTTCAATTTGTGTCAAATGGTAGAAGTTTTTGAAGAGTAGAGTAGTACTGCAGTTGCTACGGTGATTTGCTAGTCAAGTGGTGTGAAGCTCATTTTTTGGTTGAATGGACTCTACATGATCAAATGTAGGAAAACGCTTTTGCATATGGTGTTATGAATATTAAAGATAGATGATTACAAGAACATTCCATCTTGTCCCATATTTTGATGAGCGGTTAGCAGGTACGAAATTTCTATTATTGTGTCATCTTAAATTTGCTAAATATGTATTGGTATTTATAGTTTAGTTGCACAATGTTGCATTGTCGATGGATGTGTAATTTGAATTTGTAGGTTTGCTTTTTTAGGGAGTATAAAAAATAAGACGAAAAAAATTATCGATCGGTCTCGGGTTGACCCTGGAACCGGACCGAACCCATTGGGTCGGTCCGGTCCTTGGTCCCAGGCTCAATAGGGTCGGTCCTCGGTCCTAAAAATTGAGGACCGACACTGTACGGGTTGGTCCTAGGGTTAGGGGGTGGCCCGGACCAACCCGGACCATGCTCACCCCTAGTTGCTGCTCACTGGACTCCGAATACGGGAGATAAGACTGTGCTTCAGTATGATGATGTGATGAAGTTGGACTTTGGGACTCATATTGATGGTAACTTTACTGAGTTTGTTTAGCGAAACTTCTTTTCGCTTGCTGCTTATATCTTAATTCATTTTTGCATGACTTGTATCAGTACCTTGCCTTACTGATCTTATCTCAAAAGTATACTCAATTTGCAGGGCTTATAGTCGACTGTGCATTTACAGTGGCCTTTAATCCCATGTTTGATCCTCTGCTTGAAGCCTCGCGGGAAGCAACAAATGCTCAGGTGAACTTCCAGACAGGTTAGAATTCTGCTGGAAACTCGACCCGCATTTTTCCCTTTTTAAGAGAAAATACACGTCAGCACGAGCCACGAGCACGATGAGCAAGCGACGCCAAGACGAAGGTCGACGTGCTCTCTTGGGCGAGGTGAGGAGCTGGAATCCGGAGAGAAATGGGCCCGCTACGTAATGGGCCTTCAGCCCGCGATTGGGCCGCCTAATCGAATCCCAGGCCCGGTCTCGTGATGGGAAACTGGTAATTGTCCCTTTGCATCTGTCGGCGGGGGTGCCCAAATGAAAAACAACTGGAATTGATCGATTTTATTTATTGTGATGTGGGCTAAAACTAGGTCAAGGAACGACTTGGAAGATAAAGGGCGTTCGGCGTTTATGAGCATGTGAAACAACAGTCACATGTACTCGTAAATATATGGTGATGGACTGCCGTAGAAAGTATTTGAGAGTTGAGATTGTTGTACTTTAGCTTTTTCCGAGATATTTGTTTAGTTGATTTACCCGTGTATCAAATTATGGGTGGATAAATTAATTATATTTACAACACAGAAAAACAATAATCTAATATATTTTATATTTGATGAGTAATCGGCCCTTTAATGAGGAGTCAATGCCACACAAGATAATTAGTGACGGAAGTAGGAAACGCAAGGAGGAAAACGATCACGGTACAAAACAGGGAAAATAATGAGGGGGCCATATTTTTATTTTGTTCTTACTGCTTTTTGGTAGATTTCGTTTTCGGTGGAGAAGCTTTTGTAGGCAACGATAAGAAATTCGAGCGTCGAAATTTCATTATGCTTGGGCCAAAGTCTTGATATGTGGATTGATATTGAAATCATTATTCTAGAAGTAATACCGGATCTATTAATACGACGGAATGGTGAAACTAAATCATTTGTGTTCACACAATGTTGTCCAAACCACGTTTAGATAGTATAAGAATAACCTAACGTTCCTCGAAATTGTTCAATGAATTCAGTAAATGAATTTATTAAGTCTGAACTGTTAGATGTGAGGGATCTGTATGGAGTCTACTATCTTCAATGGTTTAGATGCAATTTGATACATGCATATTTTGGTCTGCTTCATAACTTCTCAAATGTTCATCTTCCTTTCGAGTAACATATTCTATTCAAAAATTCCGATTCAGCTTATGTCTTCAAACAGTAGTAAACTAGTGGCGGACCAAGAATTCGAGATTAGGCAAACTAGATTTTTTTTAAAAAAAAAAAAAGAGTAAATTTCACCAAGATATCATTATATATAAATTTTTGGGAATTTTTTTACCTGTAATTAGGGAATTTTCGGACATGACGGTTGGGGGCATCACTAGCCACCAAGGTTTGCAATATCCGTAAATTGCTTTATCAATCGCACATTGAGTAAGACTTTACACTAATGAAGCCTTGGCCTCTAAAGTTACTTTGAGTAAGAGACTATACAAAACGAATGCGACATCTGCTCCGTGTTTACCACGTGTTTGACCACTCAATCACATATTCTTCTTCTTTTTCCCTTTTTTTTCTAGGGAAACTTGCTTAAAATATAGTCTTACAACGTGAAGACTGGAACTTTGATTCGACGAGCACGTTGGGATCACTGATAGTGGCCTATAGATGAGTTCATCTGGCAACGACTTCTTTTGAAGATTTTGCCTCTTCCCTCTAGCTTTTCTTTCTCTATTCATAGTCCCACTAGGCATCACCTAATCCGGGTTTACATGTCAAAGTCTTTTGCATAATTGCGTTTCGTTTTTGGCATGTGCAGACCATCTCCGCGGTCTCCACTCTTTGGATGAAAGAGATGAGAAAAATGAAGTGCATTAGCACTACAGTGCTTGCATGTGTCAGATGTTGATGAATTCTTACTCTCTTATCAATGGTACTCAGTAATTTCACAACATTAACATGTTTCAATGATATGACAAAATGGTGGAAAACATGTAACTTCCATTCCATCAAGCAATATAATATAGATAGCTAGTGTCACAAAAAGGGATTAAGTGCATGGAAAAGTCCAAAAAATTATCTTGAGAGTACGATTGAAATTTAAAACTCCCACAAAATACAATAAAGTCTTATGTCATATCGGTACATTCAAATCCTTTTATCAACCCCGTCTAGTTTAGCTAATGAAAAATATTGATGTGACTTTTTCATTCATTTCTCTCATGTGTGATTATTTATGTTGACTAAAGTGTGCTATAATGACATAACGACCCCATTTTCCCCTTGCCCTATGGCGCTGGGTAGAGATTGAAGTTGTGGTAAGCAAGATTGAGTGATTGCGTGTAGACTGATTAAAAAGTCCACTGTCAGAAGTCAAGGTATTGGAGAGGCAACTTGCTACCGAGGCCAAAGCAGGTGATGCAACTGGTGAATTCATCTTGGTCCACACCATCCCATACGCAACAATCTCCATTACCTAGCGTCGATGACCTCAATTCAAGCTTCAGATAAACACAACGAGAATCCGCTCTGTTGGCTCTAAAACGCCTCTTTGAATAGCACCAAAGCTAAGCTCTCTTCGACATGACATTTTGGCTTAGCAAAGTGAGCATGAAAAGTGAAACATCACGGTCAAAATGACCCAAGTAGAAAGCATAGGCAGTACCAAGGGTGGCATAATAATATTATTCTCTTGTATGTTTTCTATTAGAGCAATGCCATTGCCTTTATAAATAGCAATTTTTGTGAATAGCTATTTTGGTCCTCATTGTTTTTCTTTGGATTTACCATATCATCTTCACATATACAAAAGAGGTCAAAGTCAGAGTTAAAGCTCTTTAATCTTTCTTGTTCCACGATGATAAATCAATTAAGGTGATGACGAGTAGTTTTAGTATTAAAATAACACGACGCAGGTGGTCTTTTCTTCTTTTTTTATTATTTTTTTTCCCTTTCGGTGCTACTTCTTAGATCGAGCCCCCAAGGAAGTAATTCTTGATGTTTTCCAAGTTTTTACTTGGATGACCTACTTTTAATACATCAAAGAGATAAATTTAATCTGTGAAGGAAAACTGAGTCGAGATATTACCTAACACAAAAAAATAGAAAAAAAAAAAATCTAGATACTTCAAAAGTGAGTTAGATGAGACATATCTAATTGGTCTAGCCACTGATTTGTTGATGGGTCACTGTTTCAACAACATTTTCTTGTAAAACAAATCAACAATCCCCATGAGAGCCCAGGTGTAGACAAAATGGCAACTAAGATTAAGTATGATATTGCTATGTCTATCTTGCCATTGATATTTTGCACTTTCGACATAATGAAGATTTGATACCTCTCTTTCATTAGTGTAGACTCTAGGGGTGCGCATGACAAAATTTCTGTTTCAGAAATTGATTTCTATTCCGCAGACAAGTTTCTGAGCAAAGAAACTCGTTTGATAACGATTCAAAATTTCTATTTCTGGAATATTTCTGGAATAGAAATATATTTGATAACAGAATAAAATTTCTATTTTTAGGAATAGAAATTGATTAGATAACAACATAGGAAATCCTCAAATACAAAATAATAGTCGAAATAATACTAATACATTACAAAAGTTAAAAATACAATTTCATGGAATTTCCTATTACATGTGCTTACATTTCCTATTACGTAATATTTTCTTTCGAAAAATAAACAACGTGGCAAAAAAAAATCAATTGAAATTCAATTGTAGTGAATATCTCGTTATGTTTTTGCCGAAATTGATTTCACATTAATCAAATAAGTCTAATGATAGCCATGATTATAATAGTCTAATCTCCTAAAAAAAATCCTAACTTCAAGTCTAATTCCAATTTCTTTCCAAATTTTGTTAAAAAAATCCTCACCATGTTCAAAAATCGTCACCAGTTTTTTTCAAAATTATCAACACTAGGATTATTTAAAAATTTATTATCAAAATCTGTATTTTCATCAACACTCTTACAAGAACAACAGATTCCTTATTAGATCTCTTTTTACCCGCGTCTTGATAAGTGAGGACACTATATAAAAGAAAAATAAGATGAAACTCTAATGATTTGACACCTTTTTACCGCCTCAATATGAAGTTTATGATTAAAAAAATAGTTAGCCAGATAGAGCCGTTGTCTGGCGTACTACGAAGAGTAGGTGAAGAAAGACTTGCTAGATATGAATATGGCAAGTTGACTATTACCATGCGTGAAATCTCTTGCGTGCAACAAATGAAGCCTTGTTCATTCAATTCCCACCATCTGGCCCAATGATTAAGATTTTCAATTAATATTGATTGAAATGATTATATTAAAAAATCATTAAAATATTTTGGACTAAATTAACTAAATTGAAAAGTTGAGAAAAAAAATTCTATTTATAATTTCAGAAACTGAGAAGCTAAATAGCTGAAACTTTAGATATCTTGGGCATAAATAACAAGAGATTTGGTTGCTTAACTCACTGATGGGTCATTGTTTCCATAACTTCTTGTAAATGAATCAAGCTATCCACATGAGAGATCGAGATACTCTCTAAGTGATCATTAAGATCAACCTGAGAAAAAATTATATCTAACTCGAGAGATAATCTAATACAAACTGCTAAAAACTTTAGATATTTTGGGCGTAATAACAAGATATCTGACCGTTTAACTCATTAATGGGTCACTATTTCCATTAATTCTTGACCAAGATACTCTCTAAGTGATCATTAAGATCAACCATACCATGTATGTATGTCTTGCCATAGATGATTTGCAATATCAACATATTGCCTAAGTCTCCCTGCTTTTTTTTTTTTTCCTAAGTGATGTTGAGGGTTATGAGGAAATAGGCATTTTTTTTTCAAAATGAAAAAAAAAAAATAGCCATGCATCCACAACATGCAAATTCTTAGAATTCTCGTGCATGCCATGATTGATGGCTCATGTGCAATCTTAGTTGCATGGTTGGTCCACTAAAATGACATCTCGCATTTTTTCCACGAAATAGACCAAAATTGAGAGACCGAAGTAAAGACTTACGCTTATCTTTTAGATTGACGAACATGAGTCATTCTCCAGTACCTAGGAATATTTCTAGTCCTCAAATCACGAAAAGAAATTAAGGTTATCATTGATTGAAAATATCTTCTGATTTTGTATATTGTCACCTAATTTTGTATAAAGTTAAAGACAAAATATCCGTGATTACCATAAATCGCACATGAGCAAGAATCTCTTAGGAATTATAGAAGCTCTGATGGATGATGAACACATCATGGCAGATATATGGCGCTAAGAGAGGGCCTTAGATTAGAAGTAGCCAATAATGTTACTCATTTACACATTGACATGGACGCCACGTCTGCTATTCATGCAATTACAGGCATTCACGAGCATAATTTACTGATGGAATCTCTTTTGATTGAATGTTTGAACTTGCTCGTGGAGCGCCAAGAATACAAATCGAGCACGTATTTAGAGAAGTAGATGGTTGCACGGATGCTTTGGCCTTGCTTGGAAAGGAGCAACATGTTGAAAAATTATCTCGCATCAATCGATAACGAGTCTTATATGCTCTTTATATACATGCGGTCTCTTCCAATTAATGACTTAAGTTTTTAAATTGGACTTTCTTTATCTCACATCGCTTGACAATGGATCTTATATGTATCTATGGCTTGTTATTTATTCCTCTATTCCATATCTTGTTAAAGACCTTTTGGGTAACATTCCATCAAAGTTTGGACAGTGAAAACGCTCAGGATTAGGGAGATGGCCTTCATATATCCCAAAATAAGTAGAATGTATGTGTTGATTTCGGTGATGCATAAATGAATATTTTTCAATAGACGGAGCATAATACTATAGGGATCCATCTAAGTGCAATATCTAAAACTATCACACGACGCTTTGAGTAGAGTTCGAAGATATACAACTTGAATTGGTTAGTTCAATTCTTGATGATGTGACAATGGATTAGTGAATTGGTGACGGAATGACGTGGAAGATTGAATGGTGTTTGATGTATATGATTATCTGAAACACACTGACATGTGTTCATAGATATATGATGACAGAGAAGCAAAAAAAGAGAGTATTTGAGATTGTCAAATTTTAGCTTTCTTGAAAAAATTACATTGCTGATACAATTCTGTAGAGAAATTTGTTCAAAAAATCATAAATTTATTACAAAATAGTCAATTTAGTCCTAAACTTCACAATTTGACCAATTTAACTATAAGGCTAAGAAAAAAAGAAGTGTCCTTGATGAGTTCTAAGGTTTAGTGCCGATCACCTATTTTTGATCAGGTCAAAGAGGTCAATTTACTATGTGCACGAAAGCTCACTCGGGCACCAAACATAACAAATGGAAATTCTACGCATTTTGAGTGTAAACTACATGAGACACATTTAATTGGTCTAGCCGCTGATTTGTTGATGGGTGACTGTTTCCCAACACAGCATCTTCTAATAAAAGATATCAATAATCCACGCGAGAGACTGAGGGTTGACAAAGTGACAATTAAGATCAGTCTACTATGAATGCCATACAATAGTGCTAGGATATGGGTTTATCAAGAGAATTCCTAAGTCTATCATGGGATGTTACTCTTGGTCTAATCAGAAAATACTCAACATATTGCCTCTACTGCCTTTCTTTGTTGAAAATAATGTTGATATTCATAAGCAAATTGAGGCCTCTTTATTTATTTATTTTTTGTGCAAAAAAAAGGGAAAGAACTGGTCACAGATCCACAAGGTAGAAATTCCAAGTCAAATTCTCATGCCGTGATTGATGGTTTGGGTGCAATCATGATTGCATAATTGGTCCATTAAAATGGCATCTCATTTATTTTTCCACGTATAGGCCAAAATTGAAAGACCTACAAAAAGACTTTTGCCACTTTGAATTGACAAACAAGGGTCATTCTACAGTTTTTTTTTTTCAAAAAGTTAATGTTTTAACATACGATTGTACTGATCATGCACGATCCATAAAATTATTGAATACAATACGTATTTGATCTTTGTCTTATCTCTATTTAGTTGGTTTAGATGGCCAGAAATTTTCTACTTTCCTTGTAGACTTGGGCTTAAACCTTATTGGGAGCACTCTGGAAATAAAATCCCAATTCCACCAAGTCGATATGATGTAGTGCACCCTTAAGATCTCCCAACAAAATGAACTAATTGAAGTGCACGAAAGCGCCTCTGGATAACACTTCACCGCTAAATTACAAAAAAGGAAAGTTAAGTAGGAGTGGTCGTTATGGGTTTTGTTGGTAGAACTCAAAAGTCAAGTTGCAAAGCTAAAATTACATTAGGAGGCATGGTACAAAAGAATTGCTATACTTTTAACTTTTGTTTTTAACCAATAGATATACATAAACAAGTAGGGTAGTGGCAATTTTGTACAAGATTACGTTGAGAAGACGTGTGTGATGTGCAAATTGATGCGGTCACCCCAAATTCTCAACTAGAGGAAGACTTGGAAGACGACTTTCGAGTCAAGGTGCGGTTGATGACTTAAGATGAATGCAAAGTCAATGAAATGCAAACATCGACTTCACCTACACGGTAAGGATTTTGATCATAGGTGTGACAAGTGCCTCAAATTCTCCGTCATAATTCTATAAGTATTGCTCTATTTGCTTATGTTATCGTTGATGGTTGGCGATACACCTCTTATTTTCTTAGCCTTTGTTAAGGGGGAGGATTTGATGCAGCTGAAGAAGTTGAATCACGTAATTTACGCATAGCATAAACAAATACCAAGTATTGAGGCATGACCCAAGAGTTTAACTCGACGATTGAAGAATAACAATGGGAATACATAATTCCATTTTAGGGTCATCCACCTTGGTATTTGACTCATTTTGTCCGTACATGAGAATTTCTCGCGTTTGCAATTCACCTATCTAAGATGGACTTCATTGTCTTGGAAAAGGGGAGTACCACTAGTTCATTCATTTTGCTCTGTAAGAATGAATGACTTGGACTACGACCAAATTGAAAGACTAACTACTTGTTCAAATCGTCTTAGGTCTCTTCGAATGGGCTTTTACTACTTAATAGGCACAAGTGTTGTCACAAGCCTGGTTGGCCAGTTGCCTTGGCCCCACTTGGAATGGAATGATATTCCTATGTTCCATATGTAACTTGATTTGTTTTGTTAAATGTAATTCTGTTATTCTCCACCTCCATCCTCGTCCCACCCTACAAAGTGCGGGGCAAGGTTGGCTATTAGAACAATGAGGAAAATGATTATATTTTTGCCAGTTCATTTAATAAGAACAATGAATAGATATGGCAAATGAGGAGAGATACGTTTGTAATTTACTAAGTTCGTACCAATAAATGACATTAGCGATAGATTGAAACTGATTCACAAACTTATAATTAGAAGTAGGAATTACTAAGGAAAAGTCAATGATTTATAAGAATTTAGAAATGACCTTTGCGCTTTTTAAATATAACTATTATTTAATACTGAACAGCGAATTTTTCATAAAACCTACATCTGCAAAATTTGAACTTCATTTCAAATCACTGAAAAGTTGTTTATAGAATTTTGTGATGTCGAAACACATTTTTACCAAATTATCAATTATGAGAAAAAAAAAAGTCCATATGACACAACACGTCACAAAGATATAGAATAATATGTTATGCGCATGAAATGGAAAGTCCAAACGCGACATGCTAAGTTGTTGTTATGAAAGGTTTGATGATTTCTTTGAAAAAAATTGCTATGCTATTGCACGTTGATTTTCAGTATAGAGCGGAATAAAAATATGCTCTTTCCCGTTCGTTTTTGAGTTTGATAAATGCATTGCTTATGAAGAAAGGCTGATCCTCCATGACCTATTGATTCATAAAGAGCATGTCACGGGCTTCTTCATGCTTAATAAAGGGCATGTCTTAGAACAGAAATTAATGAAATTGAAAAGTTATAGGCTAGCCCATCCACGTGAAACTTTGGCTAGGAAGCGTCGGATCCACGTTGTACTAGGGAAAAAAAAAAAGAAAGGAAAAGAAAAAAAAAAAGTGGATTTAAAAAACCTTCCTGGATTTCCAAGACGAGCGGTGTGAACATCCGTCTGCTATCTCTTAAAGGGAAAATTCGACCCTTAATTTTTGTGCTTTCTTTGGTTAAGGTCTTCAACTTTCAATTTATCTAATAAAAAATCTAGCCCGTAGAACTGATTCTAATAAATTTGAATTGACATATCTGTCGGACCTTTTTAGAGTATAAAGTGGGAAAGACAAACTTGCTTTTGTGGACTAGTGCAAAAAAGCGTTTCCTCAAATGAATATTTAGGTTGGGTATAATAATTCAGTCCACACCAAGCTTCTATGAAGTGCCAAACTGCGCGTTCTTATTTTCAACCTTCGAAAGACACAAATTTTGATAAGTTCAAACATAGTTTTTTTTTTTTTTTTTATACAGTCAAGTCCATGTTCTTAGAATTTATCTTATCAAGTCTTTAAATTTGCATAATGTTTCTAATCAACCATGCCAAAGTTCGAGCACACAAGTCAATGCCAAATATTAGTCCTTAAAGAATATTAGGTTTGAGTGTAATTATTTAATCCACACGCGAAAGTACATCAAATACCAAAACGCGTTTCCTCCGCCTTGTTCAAAAGACACTTTGAAAAATCAAAAGAAAGTTTTGTCTGGGAAGCTTTTTCTTCTCCCGTCGTACAAGGGGTAAAAAGAGATGGATCGAAAAATAAAAAACTTTTTGACTAGAAAACTTGCTTGGACTTCCAGAATGAGCAGTGCACCGTTGTTTTGGTCCACCATGTGCAAGCGGAAGAGTTTTATTTTCCTCCCTTAATTTACACTTTTTTTTTTCAATCGAGTTCTTGAATTTTTAATTCAATTAATCAATTCCTTAAACTTGCATAAATTTTTAATTGAGTTTGATCTTTGGCACCAGTTCTGATAAGCTCGATCTAATGCGGCAATCAAATCATTTTAGAGTATGACGTGGAAAAAAAATTAACCTCTACAAACAAACCACCATGAAAAATAATGTAAATGTTTCCTTTATGGAAATGCCACATTTAAAATTTTTGCCTCCACGTACAAGGCGTCGAGATAAAGAAAAGCTTCTTTTTAAGTCATCCTCCGACCTTATTTGAGGGTTGTTTCAACGTGAATTGAATGTAGTTGGTGTAGTTCTTGAAAAAATTATTCTCTTTGGGACACGAGGTAGCATACTAGTCTCTTGTGTCTTCCTTTTTAGTTTATTCCGAAAATACATTGGGTAATCTCCTGGAACTATTATCTTTGGGGAAACCTTGGTTTCCTAATAAGTTATTAGTCGGTAGATATCATTTCTCAGGCTTATTTCCTAATACATCACTGGGTAATTTTTTCAGCTTTACTTATTTGGAGACACAATGAATAAGTGAAGGTTCAATGGCGATGGCACAAATTATGTAATGAGAAAGGCCTTTTGTTTCGCTAATGTTCTTCATTCATCTAGGAGTGACCCCCTTGGATTTATTGAAGAAGAGGTCTAATAAGTACTCTAGTCTTCTCAAGTGGCCAAATTCCCCTGGAGATCCATCGACTAATGTTTGAAAATTCTTCTTGACTTGGGTAAATGCCAGAAGGCTAGAATCCTCCTTTAAGACCTTCTTGGGTAAACGACGGGACGTAAATTTGATTTCGTTGACTGAAGGTTCAAAGAACCTAAAAAAGAACTTGCGTCTTTGGGCAGCTCGACACTTGATGGGGAAGTGTTATCCCAATGCCAATGGTTAGGTTGGTACTACTGGTTTGTCGTAAGGAAGAAAATCCTTTCTTCAGGTTTGTCAAGTTTGTCTTTTTCTTTTCTATTCTATGTGAAAAAGAAATGGGAAGCGGACCGTACCAATAATACTGGCAATGAATGGCAAGCACGGCACGACAAAATTTTCAGTTTTCAAGTGAATTTTTAATTGTAGCTTTTTTGACAAATGATGCCTCATCTTTGCTTGGACTCCGGAGTCTCCCCGTCATTTCTGAGAAAGTATCGTCTGGCCTTTGGATTAGTAAATCGAAGTCATCCCCATCGTGGATCACGTCAGCCCTACGGTAAAATTCACTTAATTAATGATTGAGATAATATTGATTGATATTTTTCGTTTGAATTATTGTTAAGAACCAACGGTGCTATAATACAAAATTATAAAAATTCTAAATGGATTCACATTTATTACTTAGCATTTACACAAATTGTGTTAGAGACGTGTAAGCACATATAATATAATTAAGAGATAAACATCACTACTTAAAAGTTAAAAATGAAACCATGACTGAGAAAATCAATGCTAAACTTGATGAATCCCAAAATAATTTTTTTTTTTTTTTGGTAAGTGTAGGGAGAGGACAGATGTACAAATGAGTTTATCGGTAAAGGTTCATCCAAGCAAAGATAAAAGTTAGATAGACATGAGTCCACCTATAATTGGGCTTATAGATGGAAGTACACATATGGATGAACAAACAGCTATGAACAACTTCTGTACTTGGAATTTACCCTTGAAGTTATGAGTCAAATCAAACGGCATGAACAATTACATGGAAGCTTCTCGCCAATTTCCAATATGTTGTTGAAAGAAAAGAATGGATACTTTTAATAAAGTATGAAATATAGATTAAAAAAAAAAATGAGAATGTCAAGCCCCTGCTGCTCTCGTGCCCTACATAACGAAATAAATGTTCATGCGTCTAACATCCTGCAGTCTTCAAACCCATACAGAAGGCATCCGCGTGAAACTACACATTATACTAAAACGCGTTTCCTCCACCTGGTTCAAAAGACACAAAGGAAACAGTTTAAAAAATCAAAAGAAAGTTTTGTCTAGGAAGCTTTTTATCTTCTTCCGTCGTACAAGAGGTAAAAAGCTAAGGATAAAGATAAATAAATAAATAAATAAATAAAAAACACTTTTGATTAGAAACCTTGCTTGGACTTCCAGAATGAGCAGCGCAGCGTGGTTTTGGTCCACCATATGCCAGCTGTAAAGTTTTACTTTTCCTCTCTTAATTTGCACTTTCTTTTTCAATGAAGTTCTTGAATTTTTAATTTAATTAATCAATCCCTTAAATTTACGTAAAATTTTAATCAAATTTGATCTTTGGCACCAGTTCTGATAAACTCGATCTAATGTGGCAATCAAATGATTTTAGAGTATGATGTGGAAAATAATTAGCCTCCACAAACAAACCACCATGGAAAATGATGTAAACGGTTTCCTTTATGGAAATGCCACGCTTAAAATGTTCACCGCCACCTACAAGGCGTCAGGATATGAAAAAAACTTCTTTTTTAAGTCATCCTCCAACCTTATCTAGGGGTTGTGTCAACATGAATTGATTGCAATTGATGTAATTTCCTGAAAAATTTGTTGTCCCTTTGGGACACAAGGTAATATATTAGTCTCTTGTGTTTTCCTTTTTGATTTATTCCAGAAATACATTGGAGTAATCACCTGGAACTATTATCTACGAGGAAACCTTGTTTTCTTGAATAAGTTATTATTCAGTAGATGTCATTTCTACTAGGTAATCTTTTTCAGCTTTGCTTATTTGGAGACACAATGAATAATTGAAGGCTCCATGTCGGTGGCACAAATTATGTAATGAGTGTGGCCTTTTGTTTCCTTAATGTTCTTCATTCATCTAGGAATGACCCCCTTGGATATTGAAGGACAGGTCTAAGTATTCTAGTCTTCTCAGGTGACCTAATTCGCTTGGAGATCCATCGACTAATGTTCGAAAATTCTTCTTGACTTGGGTAAATGCCAGAAGGCTAGAATCCTCCTTTAAGAGCTTCTTGATCACTAAACGATGGGACGTAAAATTGATTTCGTTGACTGAAGGTTCAAAGAACCTAAAAAGGAACCTGCGTCTTTAGGTAGCTCAACACTTGATGGGGAAGTGTTATCCCAACGCCAGTGGTTTTGGTTGGTACGACTGGTTTGTCGTAAGGAAGAAAATTCTTTCTTAAGGTTTTTCAAGTTTGTCTTTTTCTTTTATTTTCTATGTGAAAAAGAAATGGGAGGGGACCATACCAATAATACGGCAATGAATGGCGACCACAGCACGGCAAAATTTTCAGTTTCCACGTGAATTTTCAATTAGAGCTTTTTTGACAAAAGATGCCTCATCTATGCTTGGACTCTGGAGTCTCCCCGTCATTTCCGAGAAAGTATCGTCTGGCCTTTGCATCAGTAGATCAAAGTCATCCCCATCGTGGATCACATCAGCCCTACAGTAAAATTCACTTAATTAATGATTAAAATAATATTTATCAATATTTTTCGGTCAAGTTATTGTTAAGAACCAATGGTGCTATTATGCAAAATTATAAAAATTCTAAATGGATTTACATTTATTACCTAGCATTTACACAAATTGTGTTAGACACATGTAAGCACACATGATATAATTAAGAGAGAAACATCACTACTTAAAAATTAAAAATGAAACCATGACTGAGAAAATCAGTGTTAAACTTGATAAATCCCAAAACAAAATCGTTTTTTTTTTTTTTTGGCAAGTGTAGGGAGGGGACAGATGTACAAGTGAGTTTATCGGTGAACGTCCATCCAAGCAAAGATAAAAGTTAGAGAGACATGAGTCCACAAATGGGCTTATAGATAGAAGTACGCACAGGCTATCCATACGTATGAACAAACAACTATGAACAACTTCTGTACTTGAAATTCACCCTTGAAGTTATGAGTCAAATCAAAGGGCATGAACAATTACATGGAAGCTTGTCGCCAATTTCCAATACGTCGCTGAAAGAAAAGAATGGATACTTTTAATAAAGTATGAAATATAGATAAAAAGAGAAAGCCAAGCCCCTGCTGCTCTCGGGCCCTATATAATGAAAGAAATGTCCATGCGCCTAACATCCTGCAGTCTTCAAACCCATACAAAAGGCATACCTAAAATCAGTTTAAAGTATTGGGGTCAAGCACTATGAATGGCCAAGTAGCAAGATAATTCCATTGCCAGAACCAATTAGAACATGAATTGTAGATAGAAGTTACCTCAAAATAAGAGAAATTATTTCACCCTCGGAAACTATGTGGACGCTTGCTTTTGAGTTTTGTCCGGTCAAAGAAGAACTTAATGTGCTGTTTTTACTGTGATTTCTTTCGCTGTCTAATGTCTCTTAATAATGGCTAATGAAAGCTTGAAGAATAGCAAGTTTTTACCCTCTTCGTAGCCCTCAGTTTAGTGTTGCAGTCTTCAATGAGGTGTACGACTTAAGATTTTTCCATAAAATCAATGTTTTCATGTTGCTCCCTTATAGAGCCATATCTGCTCTTTCTATAAATTTGAATCAAACAGAAAGGTTTACGAAATGAAAAGATGAACAAAGATAACACTAGTGCAGCATAAAAATAAAACTAAGCCAACCTTTTTGCAGAAAAGTTAATCCAAAAGCAATATGGATTATGGATAGCAAAAATACATTAGGTTGCTATGAAATTTAATCATGGCTCATATATATTTTGGTCACATACATCCACACGCACATAACTCTCTGTTTCTGTTCATTCGTGCACATGCGCACATACGACCTCTTTTTTCCTTCTATGCCCTGCTTTTTATCTAATTAAGGTGCAGTACCCACTTATTTCAAAGTCTTTATTTGATTATTCTGAGTGCACATCCATCTATGTCAATAATATAATTTGATCTTTCATCTTTTTATGTTCTGATTGTGTTGATATTTTTTTCGATACTTTTATGTTAAATTGGGTGTTTCTCATTTCACACTTGAAACAGATGTATAGATGAGTTTAAAATTAGAGAGACACATGAGCCCACCTACAAATGGCTTATTGATGGAAGTCTGCACAAGCAACCCATGTTGTTGAACAAACAACTATGAACAACATCTGTACTTGAAATTTAGCCATGAACCTATGAGTCAAGTCAAACGACATGAACAATTTACATGGGAGCTTGTTGCCAATTTCCAATATGTCACCAAAAGAAACGGATGGATTCTATATTAGAAGTATGACAGAGAAATATGGATAAAAGGAGAATGCCAAGCCACTGCGCTTGTGCCCTATATAATAAAAGAAATGTTTATATGTCTAAGATCCTGCGGTTTTCAAAACCCATACAGAAGGCATACATAAAATGATTTAAAGTTCTGAGGTCAAGCACTATGAATGGCCAAGTAGCAAGATATTTCCATTGCCAGAACCAATTGCTGCTGCCTATAAAAACCTTCTACGTCGCACTCTCCCTCGAAAACTCACTTCAGTAACCAAAAGAACATAAACAAAAGTAGAAAATATGGCAACCTTATCATTATATCTGCTGCTCACTTGGATATTCTTGCTTTCTCTCTTTCGTACTAGGTTTGCTAAGGTACTTTGTCATGCGGACGAGAACTCTGCCTTAATGGAATTCAAGAGAAGTTTCAGAATCAACACGACAGATTGGCAATGCATTTATCCAAAAGTCCATTCCTGGTCACTGGATGGAAGTGGAGATTGTTGTTCATGGGACGGCGTCGAATGTGATGAAGTCACCGGCCGAGTGATCGCCCTCAACCTCAGTAGCAATTGTCTCTCAGGCACCATGAGTCCTAACACCACTCTCTTTCGACTCGTTCACATGGAGTCGCTCAATCTCGCTTTCAACGGCTTCGACTTCTCCTCAATTCCGTATGGCTTTAGCAATCTTTCAAAGTTACAATACCTCAATCTCTCCCACTCTGAATTTTCCAGTGAAATTCCTCGCGATATCTCACAACTCTCCAAGTTAGTTTCTCTCGATTTATCAGCTTATTGGAATGAGACACTTCGTATGCCCAACATGGGCGGCTTCGTTCATAACTTGACCAGGCTAAAAGAACTTGATCTTTCTTCGGTAAGCTTGTTATCACATTTCCCACCTATTCTAGCGAATTTCTCTTCCTTGACCTTGCTCAGGCTAGATTATTGTGGATTGAGTGGAAACTTTCCAGTCTGCATTTTTCAGCTGCCAAACTTGGAAGTCCTTTCCGTTGCTTACAATTCCAACCTGTCTGGGTTTTTTCCCAAACCGCACTGGGGTTCTCCATTGAAATCCTTATACCTTTCCGGGACCAACTTCTCGGGAGAAATACCCACTTCAATTGGAAATCTTAGTCTCTTGAATGAGTTAGTAGCCTGTGATTGCTATTTCTCAAGATCGCTTCCCTCTTCAATGGGTAATCTTTCTCGTCTCACTGAACTAAACCTTCTTGGGAATAACTTGCAAGGTCAAATCCCTGTTTCCTTTGCTAATCTTACCCAACTATCGAAGCTATCCATCTCTTACAATAACTTGAGCAGTGATTCTTTGGAGCGGGTGGTCAACTTGACAAAACTCACCGTCTTGAGACTTTCAGGTAATAGTTTCTTTTTGGTTATATTAAGCGCAATTTTGACGTTACGTCATCTATGCACTAACCCACTCCATAGACAAAAAGTGGCATTATGGGGGCCCACCATCATAAGTCTCTTTGCCGGTTCGGATGGATCTCTTTCCTCCTCCGTCTACAACTCCATGGAACCCGATCTCTTGAGCTCCATCGCTGTTTGCTCCCACCCCGACCATGACCAAAACCCCCGCTGCTGACAGCCACGAGCAAAACTACCGTCGCCACCTAAAGAGCTTCAAGTCCGGCAAGGGCCTGAGCCAAAAGGCCTTCTAGCTCAGCAAGTTCAGCTAGGTCCTGAACCATGAACAGCTTCTTCATCAACTTCTTCTCCCTCAACTTCCTCAATTTTTTGACCGAAAGAAAAAAAAGAAAAAACTGTCCCTCAATTAATCCCCCTGGACGTCATGATCTTGATGGTCAAATCGACGTGCATCTCGTCCTCCCACAACCTCCTCAAATCCCTAATTTTCATCTTGACACTCCCACTGTACCCGAAGAACTAGGCCTACGCGCTAATCGAACACGAGAGTGGTGGCCATCGATGAAGCCCAATTCGCCAATCAGACGAGCTACTCGACGACGTAGTATGTCCCCTCGCCGCCATAGGCAATGAGGGAGAGGATCAGGTCTTGCCCAGAGTCGAGGTGCGAGGCCCGGCGAGCGTTCACGTCCTCGACAACTAGCCCAGCCGGAAGGCCTTTCAGCTCAGGCTGACGCTGGACTCGAAGCTCCTGAGGCGGCGATGGAGGGGTAGGGTTTTGGGAAGGAGGGAGGAGAGGATGATCTTTGTGGCGTACCTAGAGATCTTGAGAGCATTGTCGAGGTAGGCCTCGAGGCGGAGGAGGAAGTCCCTGTCTTTGGTTTTTCCCGTGGCCGTTGCGGCAGGGGTTTTGGCGGTGGTCCTGGTCTGGGAGGGAGCGAGCAGTAGTGGAGCGAGCAGTAGATTGGTGTAGAGAGGAGGAGAGCAAGAGAGAGAGAGAGACTTTTCAATTTTTGACGGTGGGCCCCTCCATTGCCTATTTGTCTGAGTGGGCTAGTGCATAATGACTTGGGCCTAATATTTTCAAGCTAGGAGATTATTTATCCAAAGAGAAAAAGGAAATTGAAATTGATGGGGGTAACTAACGCTCCTTTGTCATGTGTCTTTTTTTTTTCCTTTTCTGTTCGGTAGGTAATTGGTTAAGCGGTGAATTTCCATCTTCATTTGAGAACCTGAAGCAGTTGACTTATCTCGACCTTTCTTATAATCGGTTAAGCGGTGGATTTCCATCTTCATTTGAGAACCTGAAACAGTTGACTTATCTCGGCCTTTCTGGTAATCGGTTAAGCGGTGGATTTCCATCTTCATTTCAGAACCTGAAGCAGTTGACTTATCTCAGCCTTTCTGGCAACGACTTGCACGGTGATATTTTGGGCGCATTGTGGAATCTGAAGGATCTTAAAAGCCTTTATCTGAGGTCGCTTAATCTCAATAGCGTTCTCGATGTGAATGATCTATTCACACTTAAGAACTTGAGAACCTTAGATTTGTCCAACTGCAGCATATCTTTCACCAAGTCATTCATCAATGCCACGACATCAAAGCTGACCCACTTATACTTGGATTCATGCAACTTGACCGAGTTCCCACGGTTTATAGGCTACTTAAGCAAATTGGAGGTGTTAACCTACCATACAACAAAATTCGAGGGAATCAGTTAAGCAATGGATTTCCATCTTCATTGACTTATCTCGACCTTTCTGGCAACGACTTGCACAATGATATTTTGGGCGCATTGCGAAATCTAAATGATCTTCAAAGCCTTCATCTGGGGTCGCTTAATCTCAATGGCATTCTCGATGTGAATGATCTATTCACACTCAAGAACTTGAGAACCTTAGATTTGTCCAACAACAACATATCTTTCATCAAGTCATTCATCAATGCCACTACATCGAAGCTCGCCTACTTATACTTGGATTCATGCAACTTGACCGAGTTCCCATGGTTTATAGGCTACTTAAGTGAATTGGTGCAATTAGAGTTACCACACAACAAAATCCAAGGGACCATTCCTAGATGGATGTGGAACAATAACAAAGAATCTCTCATATATATAGATCTTTCTCACAATATATTAACCGGCTTCGAAAAAAACCAGACCAATCTTCCTTTGCCAAACTTGGGAGTATCTTGACATTAGTTCTAACTTGCTAGAAACAACCCTCCCTATCCCACCTCCCTCGGTCATTATATACAACATCTCCAACAATATCCTATTTGGGGAAGTTCCAACATCCATATGTGAAGTGAGCTCTATTGTCGTGCTCGATTTGTCCAACAATACTCTGAATGGCACACTTCCTCCTTGTTTGGGAAGTATTGGTCCTTTGATTTTATTGAACCTCGCAAGAAATAAATTCGATGGCATGATTCCTCGGATTTACCCAGATGGTTGTGCATTAAAGATGATTGACCTCAGAGAAAACCAACTAAGTGGTATTGTTCCGAGATCTTTAAGAAATTGCAGAATGCTGGAGTATTTGAATCTTGGTGACAACCAAATTAATGATATGTCCCCATTTTGGCTTTCGGAATTGACCTCCCTAAAAGTAATTAGCTTGCTGTCCAATAATTTCCATGGTCCCATAGAATATCATCTAAGCCAGCCCAACTTCACCAATTTACACATCTTGGATATTTCCAACAACTTCAATGGCGAATTTCCTTCCAACTTGTTGAAGAGTTGCCATGCCATGAAGGTGATGATTGGTCAAGATGAGTTGGCATATTTGAATATCTATGAAGTGTTGGGTCCGCATAATTTTTCAAGCAGCACCTATGCAACTTATGCGATGAAATTGATAAATAAGGGCACAAAAATGGAATATGCGAAGATTCTGGATGTCCTCATGGCAATTGACCTCTCCAACAACAAGTTTGAAGGGTTCATTCCTAAACTCATTGGAGATCTGAAATCACTTCGCATGCTCAACCTTTCAAAAAACCTCCTCAATGGTAGCATCCCTCCTTCCTTGGCCAACCTAACAGTGCTCGAATCACTGGATCTTTCTAGGAACAATCTTGTGGGAGAGATTCCTCAACAACTAGCCCACCTCACATTTCTTGCGATTTTCGATGTCTCTCACAATCGTCTATCAGGACCAATACCACGTGGAACGCAATTTGATACGTTCGGGAGCAGTTCATTTGCAAGGAATGATGGTTTGTGTGGAAGTCCCTTGCCAAATAAATGCACAAACAGTGAAAATGCTCCACCACCATCATCATATTTCAAAGTGGATAATGAAGCAGAGCGTCTATTCGACTTGGATTGGAGAATCGTGCTGATTGGCACTGGAGTCGGGTTTTTGGTTGGTATTGTGCTAGAGAACTTGATCATTGATGAGAAGGGTATGTGGTTCTTGCACTACTCCAAGAAAATGGTAAAAGGATGGAAAAAGGTGAGGAAAGCTCTGGCAGACAAGAAAATATGCAGCTAGATACCAACTGCTCTATCTTTAAGTAGCTTGTTGAGAAAAGTTATCCATGCATGTATGAAGATTCGAATCTATGTTTATTTGCTATAGTAATATGGAGATGTTTTCTTGCTCATGAAAATTATAATTCTTCTAAAGATTCTAACCTATGTCTGGCCATTATGCATCAGCAATGGATGAATGTTCAGTTGTAATATTACTAGCCAAATGACTCTCAAGAATATAGAGATGTAATTGAGATGAGTAGATACTATTGAAAAGCCAATTAATATACATGGTGGACGACGTTGTAAAAAATTTCGTTGTCCATGGAAACCAAGGAGAATGGAGCGAAGGTTCTCTTAGAAAGGGCCTTGCTTTTGTTCATTTGAATGTATATTCGGTTGAACTTTCGTAATAAAGCATTAGCAATCCGTGTCATGTCAAGATATTTGTGTCTTATTTATGTCATTTTGTGTCAGTAGATAAATGTTACAATGTGATTGATTACAAATTGTTTCTTATTTAAAGTGAATAAAAACATGTCAATTTCGAGTGTAGTCGTATCAAGTTGGTGCTTTTCTTGAAAAATTTGTATTTGTGTTCGAGTCACCAAGGAATTGCCACTTCCCATACTCTTCCGAATATTAGCTTGCAATTTAAGTGAGTTACCAAGAGCTTTTGAAACTATTTTTTTATAATAAAAAAAAACTAATACGGTATCCTACATGAAAGATATTTTTATAGAGATCATCTTAAGTTAAATGTAAAATTGTTAGCTTAAGGAGCACATAATTTAAAAAGTGATTTAGTTTTATGAGTATAAACGTAAACACGAAATCTGAAAAAATCAATGATTTTAATAGAACTTTCTTGAATTGAATATAAAAATTCAATTTATAGGATCTGAATGAGCAGGGGCCAGGTCCCCATCTCCATCCTCGTCCCACCCCAGCGAAGTGTGGGGCAAGGTTGGTTATTAGGATGGTGAGGAAAAGGATTTTGTTTTTTTGGGCAAAGAGAAGGATTATGTTTTTGCCAGTTCATTTAAAAAGAAATGACAAAAAATATGGCAAAAGATGAGAGATAAGTTTGTAATTTATTAAAGTGTGTACTAAATTAACGACAATAGTGGTAGATTGAAACTGACTCGCAAACTCGTATTTAGAAGTACAACCTTTGTGTTCAGTTTTCTAAAAATATAACTATTATTTAACACCGATCGGTCTGAATATTTAAAAACCTACACATATGAACTCTTAACTTTATTTCAAATCATTGGAAATGTTTTTCCTTTTTTTCCATAGAATTTTGTGATGTTGGAATACGTTTTTACTGAATCATCCTTTACAGAATTATGAGAAAAAATCCATACGACTCTGATATGTCATAGCTATATAGAATAATCTATTACATAAATGAATTGGAAAATTCAAATGCAACATGTCAAGTTGGTGTTATAAAAGGTTAGACGATTTCATGAAAAATATTATGCCGTTTTGTTTTATTTTTCAATATAGGGAAAAATTATCTGAAAAGTCCTAAATTTATTGCACGTTTGCTAATTAAAAAAAAAAATTAGCAGAATATTGTTAACGTGGACTTTGGTCATCCTATATAGCACAGCTAGTGCTGACATGAATAAATTTTTCCATGATCTATTGATTCATAAAGAGCATGTCGCGGGCCTCTCCATGCTTAATGAAGGGCATGTCATACAATAGAAATTAATGAAAATTGTAAAGTAATGGGCTCCTCCACCCACGCAAAACTTTGGCTAGCAAGCGTTGGCTTCACGTTGTACTAGGGAAAAAAGGACGGAAAGGGAAAAAAACAATTGATTTGAAAACTTGCCTGGAATTCCAAGATGAGAGAAGTGAATCCTCGTGTCAAAAAAGTCATAAACATTTTACATTTATGTTAATTTAATTTAGGATCCATTCGTTTTGCGGAAAATATCACGTTTTCAGAAAATATTTTCCAGAAAGTTATTTTCTTGGAAAATGACTATATTTTCCGCTGTTCAACTGAAACCTGAACTTCGAGTGGATAATATTATCCATCGTTCTTCAGCTAATTTAATTGTTAGCTAATTTAATTGTTTGGGAAAAATTATCAAAAAATTGAATTTTAATATTTTTAATTGACCAACAAATTAGTTTTTTTAAATAAATTTTTTAATTATTTGTATTTTTAAAAAAATCGAAATTTTTATTATTCCTTTATTTTTCTTTTTTTTTTCCTTTTTCTTTTCCCTCCTCCTTCCTCCACCGCCGCAAGCCTAACGACACCGCCGCCTAACGATGGCCGCTGCCCGGCAGCCGACCAAGACGCGGTCATCAGATCCGACGAGCTCGAGGCTCAACCGATCTCGCCCAAGCTACCTCTGGCGAGTCGCAAGCTCGCCGGATCTGGTGGAGCTCGCGAGGCTCCGCCGCCAGATCCAACGAGCTCACGACTCGCCAGAGCTCTGGCGAGCTCTATATATTAGGGAAAGGTCAAACTGTACAAACAAAACGGCTTCAAAAACTTGCACTCAATATGAACAGGCTCATTATGAGTGGAAGGAAGCCGAGGAAAAAGCCAAACGACAACAAGAAGCAACCAAAAGAGAAGGCCAACGGCAGACCAACCGCCAGGCGCAACCAAGAATTTCTGGGTTGTGAGGAAGCCGACTTACTGTTTATGGGCTTGGAAGAACATTCTACAACTCCGGACGGAAAATCCGGCTTTGCTTCCACTGGAGGATAGGTGATGGCCTATCAACATCGCTATGGTTCGACAATTGGCACCCCAGGGGTCATTTGAATTTAATTTTCATTGATTCGCGCATCTATAGCTTCGGTCTTTCTAGGCAGGCTTTGGTGGCTGACCTCTTCTCTTAGGATGATCGGGCTATTAGATCGGTGATTGAGTCTTGGGGTTTGCCGCTTCCCTCCTTGTCCAGAGTCCAGGATCAGTTCTGTTGGAGGGAGGACTCGTCCGGCGTGTTCTCGGTGGCCTCGGCTTGGGAGCCTTAACCTATGCTTGGTGATGAGCCAGAGGTCTAATTGGTATCGAGGCAGGATGGCATTGTTCCAAATGAAGTGATGCCAATTTACTCTAACCTTCTTACGCCTTAAGGGTCTCCCAAGCCGAGGCCACCGAGAACACGCCCGACGAGTCCTCCCTTCAACAGAACTGATCCTGGACTCTGGACAAGGAGGGAAGCGGCAAACCCCAAGACTCAATCACCGATCTAATAGCTCGGCCATCCTCAGAGAAGAGGTCAGCCACCAAAGCCTGCCTAGAAAGACCGAAGCTATAGATGCGCGAATCAATGAAAAATAAATTCAAATGACCCCTGGGGTGCCAATTGTCGAACCATAGCGATGTTGATAAGCCATCACCTATCCTCCAGTGGAAGCAAAGCCGGATTTCCGTCCTGAGTTGTAGAATGTTCTTCCAAGCCCATAAACAGTAAGTCGGCTTCCTCACAACCCAGAAATTTCTTCTCTTTAAGAAAGTCGAATGGACCCACTTGCACCATTATGACTCCTTATCCGAAAATAAGTTCCAGATATGTTTGAGCATAGCCGCCTTACTGCACTCACGCAATCTCCGGATACTCCCTCCACTTTAGGTAGGCACACGTCCTCCCAGGAGACTTTGGCACCCCCTCTGCCCATCTCCGGTCCTCTCCAAAGGCCTAAACCTTTTACATATGGTTATGTCACAACCTTCATGCATCCTTAAAAGAATGCAAAGGAAATCAGCAAGTCGATACTTTTCACCAGAAAATAGATTCGTACTAAGGAAGGCAGCCAAGTCATGCCAACAGTATTTAACATGGATGCATTCTGGCTGGCTTACAAGTTAGTTCACTAGAAGGGCTTTAAGTAGTCCAGGTCATAAAATAAAGAATTGCTGTCATAAGCTGTGCAGAGTTGCTTCCATTAATGGTACATGGAATGCAATTTGTCATGGTGCGCCACAAGCTAAAGGTACGTGGAATGTGACTTTTATCAGTACTGGATCGCCTGAGAGGCTAGTCAGATGCTGATCTTTCACACGTAAATTTATGCCTTAAACCGATGTGCATATGTCATTCCATGTGTCAACAGAGAACTACAAAAATTCTGTCACACTTGGCATGCTAGGACTCAACCTGTGAAAGTAGACAGACCAGAGACAAGCTAGGATAAAAATCCTTACCGCAGCGTAAGGTTCCTCACCGTGAACCAAATAAGATGGAGGAATTTCACCAGTTGAAGCCATCCCCCTTCCTTTATGTGGCATCACAATGGACTTCACTTTTACCTCGTGCGGCACATCTATCGAAGTAACAAGTACAAGGAGAATGATTGAGAATTAGGCGCTACTTACAGATCACCAGCAAACAAGGTTCTCACCATCCAGGAAAAGAATGGATAGTAGCAAAGATTGTACTTGATTATGTAAACCAGATAAGGTATCCAATCATCAAGTAATCTAGTGACCAGAAAAGGAACTTCACGTATTAACCAAGGAAAACATTCACCTCCTAAAACCCAACTTAAAATTATATCCCAAAATAAGGACAAAGGTCGACCAAAATTTCTCGTTGGACTTTTCACTCGTCCTCCCTCATAGGTAATGAAGGAACCGAAGAACGGATACCAGTAGTCTGACCAAATTTTAGTCATCAGAAGACAAAGACCGGCAAAATCAACTTTATGTATCCTAATAGCAGAAATGAACAATCTTTTCGAATGGAAGAATTTGTTTCCGGTGGGCACCTAAATATTGAACCATGTCTTCATCTCATAGCTACTTATTCTAGATCAATGGTCCCACATCCACATAGTATGAGAGGAAGAGCAACTGGGGATCTCATCGCCAGACTCCTTATTTGCCACCCAATTTCTAACTAATAGGTCAAGCTCTAAGCCTAGGTCAAATCCCGGTCTAAACAATAATAGAGCATTCATATGCCTTCATTCAATAGCTTGAACTTTTAGATCAGTGGTTTGTGGTCCTACATTTTTTGTAATTCCACTCATTCGCTAACGAATATATGAAATTTTTAGATTTTTAATTCGCATTTCCTGAACATGATTTTAACGTAATACCTGATAGAAGTATTAAAGAACTATGGAGTGCCATGTATCCTTGTTCAAAGAAAATTTTGCATAACCAATCACAAATTGTATGTACATAATATAAAAGTTTCCTTCAGCTTTGGTCTCTTTCCAGGACTTCACCACTTTCTTGGTTCAACTCTTCAAGTTTTGGTAGGACAACCTCGGGTTTTGCATCAAATAAGGTTGGCTCAAGTTCATGCGTAATGGATCAATCATGTAAGGTATTGAGAATTTGAAATATCAGCTATTTAACCAAAAAAACAAACAAATATGGGCCAAAACGAGTATGAATTGAATCATTCCAGGTCAGATAGATTTCACCAGTGTGACCAACTTTTGCCACCTCTATGCACAGCTGGCTGATGAAATTCTAGAATTTCTCTCTAGAAGGGAGACACATAGGCTTAAGGTGCAACCTTGATACCAAATAAAGGAATAAACATGTCAATTACATGATAGAAGAAAGCTACTCAAAACTGAAGAAGCCTTCCAAAGATGTGATATCTGTGGGAAGAGATAAAAATGAATCTATGTAATCAAAAAACCCTTCCCAACATCGTCAGCAGGATCACAAAATTCAGCTTGTTTGGTTCAAAAGATCAGGAAGAACGAGAAAGGCTTCAATGTAGTAACTTGTTTAGAAGGACTAAGGGAGAAGTAAGAAAAGGACGAGGAGGTATACATCTTCTGCCTTAATAGCAAATATGTGGTTCTTAAATCCCTCCGAATCCATATGAATAGGATGGATTTCCAGGGTAGGGGGTGCTGGTAATAGATATGTCATTATTTCCCAAGTGTAACCTTCTCTTTTTTTCCAGTTCTGATGACATAGAAGAGCATTAAGGTCATGATACCTTTTCCTTGCTCTGATTAACACTCAAAACACAGTATGACAAAACCCTCCATCTCTTTTCTTCTTTTTTCCATCCTAATATAGATTATTACATTTCCCTCTAAATAATCTCCATCCAGCAAAGTTTTCACGTGGTAAATATTTAGCACATAGATCAGTAGTTCTCCTATATTAATATAAATGTTAATATCATATTAAGAAACAGCAGAAAACAAACAAGGAACTTTGACATCATTCACGTAGCTGCAGAAACAAGTCTCGTGAGAAAGGCAGCAACAAGAATTCACCTCCACATTATATTATGCATGGACAACTAAGAATAATCTCACACCTGAAATTTTGAAGATGTTCTCGTCATGCTGAGTTAATGAACCAGACGTCCTTGTGAACTGGACCTGAAGTAACTTCATCTCACCTTCAATCTGTCTCTTGCCACCCGATGATGTCTCCATCAAATTTGCTACATGCAAGTCTGCCATTGCATCTTCATAATTTTCTGAAGAAGCATTGATCTTACCTCTCCAATACCATGCCTGCAGCAGAAATTAACTACTTCCAGACAACCAAGTATGGCAAGCTAACCGGACCATAGAAAGCAAGAAGAAGGCACAATAAGGGTCGGCATCCTCCGAAATTTTTTGGTGGCATAGTTTAGTAACTGAATTTGAGTTGAGTTAAATAAGTCAATGCTTAAAGTAAGGTTTGAGCTCAAACCAAGGCATCTTTTTGAATTAGAGATTCAATCAAGAGAAACTCAGCATACTTGAGCTCAACTCATCTCCGGCTCATGTAAGTTGAAACAATTTCAAAAGTCAAATACAGCCAAAGTTCGCTTAAGTCAAACCGCTACTATTTCTATAGAATAAAAGAGACTTTCATGTAACATGAAGGGACAGTTCTCTTTTATTCTCTTACTTGTGCTATTTGTGCAGCTTGTTCCTTGGACTGTTTTTGGTGCAATCAACTCTTCTACTTTGTATGATTTCACCACGAAGTCCCTTTGCATTAACACAATTGACTATGCTGAGAGAGTGTGCTTGTGTAGGGACGTCGCCACCTAAGCAACCACCGGCCATGGCTCTATGACGTTCCCACGTCTCAGTGTGAGGAGTGGTCATCACAAGCTTGGTTCTGGCAACACCGCACTCGCCATAGATGACGTCACAGATGCAAGACAAAAAAATATGCCACGTACATAGTCTATGATGCAAATTCCAATCACCGTATTAACAGTAGAAGGATATTGCAATTGGAGTCATAGCTTCATATACCTTTGCATATCCTGGGGAAATTTGAAGCGCCCTGTTACAGTCTCGAAGACGCTCTATTTTAAAGCCGAGTTTCTGTAAAAAGAGGAAATAGCAATGAGACAAGAAGAGAGAAGTTTGAAATTGAGCTTTAAGGGCCAAGCCTTAGTCCAACATCAGCCACGTTATCTCACTACAAATCCAAAAGATAATCACCAAGATGCATACAAAATCAAGAAAATTCCTTTGGTATAACCCGGTTGAAAATACTGTAAAGCCCCAGAAGTAAAAGATATGGGTTTCAGAACAAAGAAACTGCCATGGGCAATATAATATATAGAAAAAGCATGAAATGAGGGCGTACAGCACAAGAACTTACATTCAATGCGACCACGCGATTCACATATAAAACAGAGACGAGATTTTTGTCCTTGTCGCGAGCATCAAAGGGAGCAACGATGAGCGCCTATCAATAAGGAGGAGGGAAGCGAAAGTGAAGTGGCATAACAAGGAAAGCACAAAGGCACGCTAGAGGAACATGAAGGTTAACGTTACTTGGGAATAGAAGGCTAATGCCCCGGAGAAGTCGGCACTGGAGAAGCAGCGATTGCCCTTTTGCTTTGCATCCAGTGCAGCATCCTTGTTCTTACCAGAAACACACCTCTCAGGATCCACCAAGTCCCGTACCATCTAACAAACGATCCTAATCAAGCTCAGTATGATAGCTAAAGAAAGAGGTACAAAGCATATTTAATGGAGAGGGAAAAGGAAAAGGAAAGAACCAGCTGAAACTCGGGCAGGGCAAGAAAGAAGTGGAGAAGAGAAGCGGAGGTGGAGAGAATATCATCGGCGCTGCTTGCACCCACCACCGCCTTGAGAGTGTCGGGCACCATCGACTTCAGCCTCTCCATTTCACCACATCAGCAGTCGTCCAGGCCTCTGCTCCGACGGCAGCCCGGAACTTCGTTGGGGGGGGGACAGAAAGAGCTGAAACCGGTCTCTACTTAAGGGGTACGCTTTTGTTGGTGTTTTGCGGAAGCGTGTGTGTGTGCAAGTGTTATGTGTGAATAATAAAAGGACTACAATGGCAAAGGAAGAATTGATAAAAAGGAAGCTTTTATTTTGAAAGGTTTTATTACAAAAGGAGGAAGGAGTGTGTGTGGTTTTCACGGCTACAAGGAACAACAAACATCCAACTCCTATTTATAGGCGTGCGCACCGCCTTCCTCCACCGACTTTGAGTACAAGAAAGAATATAAAATTCAGCTTGTTGCGGCTCCTTCAGGGTCTTCTCGTTGCTTCTCCCTTTTTCTCCATTTTTCTATTCTTAGCCACTCTTCTTGACTTTTCAACCAACTTCCAGCTGGCTTTCTTTCTTCATACATGTACTTGCCGCCCACGTACACCAGAAATTTCTTCAGCATTGTAGAGTCTTCTAGGCTTGTCTTTTGCTGGTTTGTTTTGGCCAGCTTTTTCTCTAGTGTAATCTAGAATTTTCTGAAAAATGGATCACTTTTTTTTTCAACACTCCTCCTTGATCCATTTTTGAAATACTCCGAGCATACTTCTCAATGTCTCGAATTTTGCTGTTGGTAATGCTTTAGTGAATATGTCCGCAATTTGATCTTCAGTGTTACAATACTTTAGCTCGATTTCTCCTTTATTTTGTGCCTCTCGTATGAAGTGATATTTAATGTCTATATGTTTGGTTCTTCCATGGAATACTGGATTTTTTGATATAGCGATTGCGGACTTATTGTCGCAAAGTATTGGAGTTGCTTCCATTTGTGCCTCTCCAATGTCTTCTAGAATTCTTCGTAGCCATATTGCATGACTAGTAGTTGTAGCAGCCGCAACATATTCTGCTTCAGCAGTAGACTGTGCCACTGAGTCTTGTTTTTTTGATGCCCATGAGAATATTCCAGAACCCAGTGTGAATGCATAGCCAGTAGTACTTTTCCTATCATCAGTTGAACCAGCCCAGTCGCTATCAGTGTAGCCAATGAGCTTGGTGTTAATACTTGGGCAATACTGAATGCCGTAATCTATAGTTCCTCGTAAATATCTAAGAATTCTCTTGGCAGCTCCAAAATGAATTTGACTTGGACTCTGCATAAACCGTGATAATAAACTTGTCGCGTACATAATATCTGGCCGTGTAGCAGTAAGATATAGTAGACTCCCAATTAAACTTCTATAGAGGGAGGCATCGGCTTTTTCAGCTCCATCATTTTTCAATAGTTTCTCATTCATCACTAGTGGTGTTGAAACTATTTTGCAATTACTCATCTTGAATTTCTTTAGGAGGTTTTCGGTATATTTCTTTTGTGAGATGAAAATTCCTTCATTTTGATTGACTTCAATACCAAGGAAATAGTTCATCAAGCCCAAGTCCGTCATTTCAAATGTCTTCATCATTTCTTCTTTAAATTCTCGGATCATTGTCTCATTGTTTCCTGTATATACAAGATCATCTACATATAGAGAGACAATGAGAGTGTCGGACTTACCTTGGGTCTTGATGTAGAGTGTCGGCTCACTCATACTCCTCCTGAATCCTTGCTTGATGAAGTGCTCATCAATTCTACTATACCATGCACGTGGTGCTTGTTTTAACCCATATAGGGCCTTCTTAAGCTTTAAGACTTTTTCTTCTTGGCCTTTGAGAATAAAGCCTTGTGGTTGTTCTATGTAGATTTCTTCTTGAAGATATCCATTTAGGAATGCCGACTTCACATCTAGTTGATAAATCTTCCATTCTTTTTGTGCCGCCAAGGCTATAAGTGCTCGAATAGTATCAAGGCGAGCAACGGGAGCAAAAGTTTCAGTATAGTCAATACCTGGTTGTTGCAAGTATCCTTTCGCCACAAGCCTTGCTTTATGCTTCTGGATTGATCCATCCGCATTGAGCTTCATCTTGTAGACCCACTTGACGCCAATGATCTCTTTGTCTTCGGGTCGATCGACAAGCTCCCAAGTTTCATTTTTCTCGATCATCTTGATCTCTTCCTCCATAGCTTTTATCCAAACTTCTTCTTTGGATGCTTGTTCATAGTTTTCTGGTTCCAAAATAGCAAAGTTGCACGTGTCATAAATTCTTTTAAGGGCTTTTACCCTTAGTACTGGAGACTCTGGAGTAGATTCTTCTTGCACTGGGCTTGGAGAGGATGGTGGTGTTACTTCTTGAGTGGAGGAGTCTGGTACTTCTCCTTCTTCTTGTGACGTTGACTCCTCTTGAGCAGGTAGTGTGTCTGGCAAGGTGATGTACTTCTTCTCGATCTTCTTGTCTTCCCAATTCCAGGCAGCATTCTCGTCGAACTCAATGTCTCGACTAATCATTAGCTTTTTAGTTCTTAGGTTGTAAATTCGATAGCCTTTTGATTGGTCACTGTATCCAAGGAATATTCCTTTTTCTGTTTTTTCATCTAGTTTACTCCTTTTCTGAGCAGGGATGTGGACGTAGCAAATGCATCCAAACACTTTGAGATGCTTTGCTGAAGGCTTCCGTCCACTCCATGCTTCAACTGGTGTTTTATTTTGAACAGCTTTAGTTGGACACCTGTTTAATAGGTATACAGCAGTATAAACTGCTTCTGCCCAGAAAGTGTTGGGAAGGCCTTTCTCTTTTAGCATAGACCTTGCCATCTCCATGACGGTTCTATTTTTTCTTTCAGCTACTCCATTTTGTTCTGGGGCGTAGCCAACAGTTAGTTGATGATGGACTCCTTCATCTTCACAAAATTTATTAAACTCCTTTGAATTGTATTCTGTGCCTCTGTCACTTCTTAGGACTTTGATTCTTTGGCCACTTTGATTCTCGACGTGGTTCTTGAATTTTCTAAAGATAGAGAAAACCTCAGATCTTTCTCGAAGAAAGTATACCCACGTCATTCTTGTGTAATCATCAATGAATAAGATGAAATATTTATTTTGACTAGGTGTAGGTGTCCTCATCGGACCGCACACGTCTGTGTGGACAAGTTCCAAAGGCTTCTTTGCTTTCCATGAAACTCCAGATGGGAAGGACTGTCTCTGTTGTTTTCCAAGAAGACAGCCTTCACAAACATCTGAAATTTCTGTGATTGCTGGAAAATCTCTCATCATATTTTTCTGATGGAGAATTTTTAATCCAGCAAAATTGAAGTGGCCAAATCTTCGATGCCATAGCCATGAATCATCAAGTTGAGCTTTCATGGCTATATCTTTGACCAATTTCCATTGAATAGGAAAATTATTGTTTTTCATCTTAACAGAGGCAATGATATTTTTATATTGATCATAGATAATGCAGGTATCTCTATTAAAATATAGAGAATACCCACTTTGTATCATTTGGCCCACACTCAAGAGATTTTGTGCAAGACGAGGGACTAGATATACATTATGTATATATTTTGGGCCTTTATTTGTTTCCACGGCGATGGTGCCTTTTCCTTTGACATCTACTAATGCACCATTGCCCAACTTTACTTGAGATTTCACCGACTTATCGATATGAGTGAATATAGATTCGTCTCCTGTCATGTGATTGCTACACCCACTATCGATGTACCATGTTTCATTTTTATTGTCATTTGCCGCTTGGCCTGCGTAGAATGTATTTTCTTCACTTTCTTTTTTTTCTACATAGTTTGCTCGATTATTTGTTTTCGAGCGACAATCTTTTTCTACGTGGCCATATCTTTTACAAAAGCGGCATTGTTTTTTATTTTTAAACCAACAATCCTTCTCCAAATGATTTGTTTTCTTGCAAATGCCACAAGATGGATGATTTTCTTTTTTTAAAATTTCTCCTCCTCTTTTGTTTTTCCATGAGCTCCTTCCATCATTTTTAGTTTGATGAGACCGTATATTTACTTTAGACTGAAAGGCACTTTCAACTGAATCTTCATCTTGTGCCATTAGTCTTTTCTCATATGCTTCTAGAGAGCCAATTAATTCACTTATTGATAGGGTCGTCAAGTCTTTAGTTCCTTCTATAGTTGTAACTATAGAGTTGTATTTTTTGGTAAGTGACACCAATATTTTCTCAACAACCCTTTGATCAGTTATCCCATCTCCATAGGCTCTCATTTGATTAACTAGTTCCTTTAATTTTCCACAATATTCTTGTACGGTCTCATAATTTTTCATTTTAGAATTTTCAAAGTCCCTTCTCAGAGTTTGAAGGCGAATAATGCGTACCTTTTCCGATCCTTGAAATTCTTCTCGTAATATATCCCAAGCCTCTTTTGCAGTCCTTGCTCCAATTATTCTCGGAAATACGGTTTCCGAGAGTGCTTGTTGGATAAAATATAGCGCCCTTGCATCCTTTTGTAGTTGATCCTTCGAAACACTTGCACCTTCTGGTGGAGCCTCGTAACCTTTTTCCACGATGTCCCATAAGTCTTGGGCCATCAAGAATGTAGTCATTTTTATGCTCCAAAAGTCATAGTTGTTCCCATCAAAAATGGGAATGGGAAATGAGGATGAGGTTGGGTTGGCCATGGTTTAATTAGTGGGTATTTGGAAATGATAGTTTTAGGAGTGGGTAGGTAGGACAAACGCCCGACACCAACCAAAGACGTGGCTCTGATACCACTGTTGGTGTTTTGCGGAAGCGTGTGTGTGTGCAAGTGTTATGTGTGAATAATAAAAGGACTACAATGGCAAAGGAAGAATTGATAAAAAGGAAGCTTTTATTTTGAAAGGTTTTATTACAAAAGGAGGAAGGAGTGTGTGTGGTTTTCACGGCTACAAGGAACAACAAACATCCAACTCCTATTTATAGGCGTGCGCACCGCCTTCCTCCACCGACTTTGAGTACAAGAAAGAATATAAAATTCAGCTTGTTGCGGCTCCTTCAGGGTCTTCTCGTTGCTTCTCCCTTTTTCTCCATTTTTCTATTCTTAGCCACTCTTCTTGACTTTTCAACCAACTTCCAGCTGGCTTTCTTTCTTCATACATGTACTTGCCGCCCACGTACACCAGAAATTTCTTCAGCATTGTAGAGTCTTCTAGGCTTGTCTTTTGCTGGTTTGTTTTGGCCAGCTTTTTCTCTAGTGTAATCTAGAATTTTCTGAAAAATGGATCACTTTTTTTTCAACAGCTTTGAAGCAACACGAACGCAACAGCACCGACCTGACCTGGGCGGTGTCACTCTCATATAGATGTCCCTCGAATCACTCTCAGTTTATTCGAAGAGGTCGTTCTAATTTTATTATATAGACTGAAATTAAAGGAGAAGGAAATAAAAAGGACAGTAGAGAGATCGTTGACGTCGTCGAGGGTTCAGGAATCTTCGCACGGGTTTACACGAAGCAGCAGTTGCTACAAGGTGAGGTGAGGCGAGGTGTGGGCCTGGCCCTTCCTCCCACTTTGGTCGCGAGTGGCTACCACCGCGCGAGGGCAAAGCAAGGCGCTGCCTTTGCACCATCGCCTCTTCTGTCGGATTTCATCTTCTTTTCTTTACTTTTCGAACTCTTTTTCTTTAACATGAAAACGACAAGGCATCGTCTTGGTTCAACGGCAGTTTATATAGCTCCATCGACTTGTTAATGACCATGTAGATGAGAAAATTAATGAAAATATCGGATCAGATTTATTTCATTTTCATTGAAAAATAATATAATTTATGAAAAATTTCAAATAAAGACTTGAAGTGCTCTCATTTTTTCAAATAAAAATTTGAAATGAACATTATTTTAAATAATGACCGAAATATCCTTATTATGCGCAAATAAAGACCTGAAGTCGATATTATTTTGAATAAGAATATTAAGTGATCATATCAATCTCAAATAAAGATTTGAACTCACCAGTGAAAAATAATTTTATATTTGAAAATTTTCCTTTCTTTATTTATTTTTTCGCAAAAAATAGAAAAAACTAAAACTTAAAAAAAAAAAAAAAGGGCAAAACACAGGCCTAAGTGCTCTCTCTCGCCTATGGCCACTGTCCCCATCATTGATGGGGCAATGGCAACAACTGACGAGATCACTAGCGCTTGGGCAAGGGCGATGACCCTCTCTTAAGACTGGACAAGCCCTTGCCTCTGGTCGGCAAGGGTCGCGAGCCCTCGCTCGAGTGCCAACGACCCGCAGGACATTGTTGCCACCCCACCGGCGATGGGGCGATAGTCATAGGCAGGCGGGAGCCCTCCCCGCCTGTGTGTTCCCCTTCTTTTTTTTAATTTTTCTTTTTTAAGTTTTAATATAATTAAATTTAATTTTAAATTGTGTCTGGACAAAAATATTATTGATTGATTGGAATTTTTTTTTACTGGCAAGCCGATGAAGTTAGGCTCTCATTCGAAATAGTTATAATTACTCCAGGTCATTTTTTAATACTGATATAATCACTTCAAATCTTTATTTGAGAAAATAAAGATATTTCAAGTCTCTATACGAATTTTTTGCCATAACTTATAAAAGAATCAAAGTAGAGGAATATGACGAGTGTTATGACTTAGAACTTATTCGAATGAACTTTTTGCTTTTACTTTTCACTTGATCTAAATCTTGCTCTTCATGTGCTTTAATTTGTAATTTTGATGAAAAAGGAAAAAGAATTTTTTTTATATCGAAAGAAATTAAAAAAAAAAATGTAGGAGCGGAGAAAAGTAGAAGGAAGAAAAAGGGAGCGACTCCTCGACAGCTCCTCGCCCTCTCGTTTTTCCTTTGATTTCGTTGACCAATGAATGCCTCAACGCCTCGCCCTCAAAACCAAGAAGAGAAGGGGGAGGGGGGAGAGCCGTCTTGTATTTCTCGTATATAAATTTTTGGGTTCGTGTTGAGGGGGGATTGTCTGGTCGGCGCTGAAGGCGGGCAGTTGCACGTGCAGCACGCGAGAGAGAGAGAGAGAGAGAGGGAGGGATTCGATTCAAACACGCCGAATTCATGAACGGAGTTGAAGGTCGTCGTCGTCGTCCTCATCTTCTCCTCCTCCTTACGCTCTTGGTCTGTGATTGCTTTTCCACTTATCCATATCTGTCAATCTATCGATGTATATTTAGGGTTACGTGCAATATCTAAAACAGCAAGATCTGTGTTTAACTTGGCCACCTATTCCTCTAGGAAAGAGCAAATCATCATCTTTTTGCTCTTTTAAAAGTGGTCCAAAGCTCTCTTTGTCAACAGCAAAGAGTAAGGTTTCTTAAGAAATGGTATCGCAAAGTATGAAATTGTGTGTGTGGGCATGAGAGAGAGACAGACAGACAGATAGATTCATGATGGGTTCAGGTCTTTAGATGGAGTATTTTGATGCAGCTATTATGTTTCTACTCATAGATAAATTAGCAGTCTTACATTTTTTAGAGTTTTCCTATTTCAACTTGGCGTAGAACTGTAGAGAGTCTGTTAACATTGTTGTAACTTTGTAATAGAGTTTTTGCAAGTATATACTTTGGGAGTGTGTGATGCAATTCTTCTCCTAGGTGCGCTGCTTAAGAAACTCTAGATATGATGCTTAGGAAGCTTCAGGTGTGAAGCCTAAAGATTTATTCTTTGATGTCGATCTTGCTGTCCTACATCAATTATGGTATCAGAGGGAAGGCTTCTACACTTTCTCCCACAAGAATGACCAACTTTGAGTTGAATTCTGAGGTTGGTGAGTTGACATCCAAGTTGGACACTATGCACAAAGATCATGGATGCTGTTTTAAGCAACAAACAGCAAGATTGATAAACTCTGTGAGCAAATAAAGAAGTTTATTGTCCTGGGAGTGCAACCGAGGGAGACAACTGTCAATCAAGTCCCTCCACAAGATGAAAATATTAGAGGTGTTCGAAATTTTCAAGTATTAGAAGAGTCTGAGCTCAAGAAGGAAAATCTTGAGTGACATGATGTTGTTGAATGCACGAAAGAGATAAAATATGAATGGGTCAACGATGGCTTGAAAGTTAGTGCTTCTGGTTTGGAGATTTCAGTCATGTTGCTTGTCAATGTTCAGTGAGGGTGCACGTTTGGGAAAACAAGGAAGCACCAGTTCAAAGTGGCTCTGAAGATCAAGCAAACATAGTTGAAAATGTTGGTTTCGTGATACCATACTAGTTTTATTATCACAAGTAGTTTGGTCGGGAGTTTTACTCAAAATATGCCCTAACTGAACTTCTTTCGACTCGAGGGACAGAACTTATTGAAGTGATGCTTAGGAAGCTTTCTGTGTGAAACCTAAAGGTTTATTCTTTGTTGTGGGACTTGTCGTCCTGCATCATATTTTTGGTCGATTTTCTTTAATCTACCTTGGCACTACGAAAGGGATTTTTTTTATGTTCTTGCAGTGCTTGCTAAAAGGATGATGTTGTGGCGATAGCCTTTCTATGTACTCTTCTTTTATAGATGCTCAAAGATGTCTTTGAACATTTTTAATCCCGTAATTTTTTTATGAGGTGTTAACGTGACACATTTTTTTAATACTTACGTAAAAAATCATTTGTCAAATGTGCTTTACATGGCATTCTGCATTGCTTCTTGCTTGTTAGTAGATGTGTCATGATGGGGGCTTCAAAAATGTGAAATGATTAATGTGTCGTTGTGGGCTCAAACAAATAAAGTATATAACCATCTTAAATTGACATGTCATGGTGATGACACGAGAACATGAATTGCTAGCTCTTGGAATGGTTTGCCATGGGCCTGAAGTCTGAAAGTGATGCACATCTTGATCTTTTGCATTCACCTATATAAATTCACTACTCTATTCTATGATGATTCGTTGATGGTAGACAATATAGAGAAGAACCTATGCCATTGTCTCTGATCTTTCTATATTTCCACTGTGCCACATTACTTCTTTTTGCCCTCAAGTTTCAGTCATCAATAATATGTGTTGGCTGGGCTTTTAGCTTTTTCTTTTGATGTAATCTAAGTTTCTTTCATGATCATTTTCATGAGGAGCTCAAGTATTGACAAGATATTAACTCTTATGAAGCCTTTTAAGCATTTTATATAATTTTAATGCGAGAGCCACTAGTCACCATCGGAAGTTCTTTTTACTTTTTTCAATTCTATATGGCTATGTGAAAAATACAAATGGATAGACACACAGACATGTAGAGAAAGATTTCATGCCAGTCTTCCCTCTAGCTCAATCCCATAGCTTTTCTAGGTATTGCTAACTTCTAAAATCTTATGTGCTGAAATTCCAATTCATTTATAGTAATTTATGGAGGGTGACGTCTGAAGAGAAGAGGGAATTGGAGCGCCTTCAAAAACCAATATATAATTCAGTTCAACGAGCAGCAGAGGTTCATCGACAGGTTGCAATCTCCGTCTGCTTATGCTCTTATTGCTGCTCAAAATGCATATGAGACTGTGTATGGTGAAGGGAAAAACATATCGACCACTTTTGCTATGAATTTTTTTATTAATTCTTGACTTTGGCTTGATTTATTTCTAAGCAGGTTAGGAAGTACATCAGGGAAATTTTGAAACCCGGAATGCTAATGACTGACTTATGTGAGACCTTAGAGAACATGGTTTGTAAGCTAATATCTGAAAATGGTTTGCAAGCAGGGATTGCTTTCCCTACAGGATGCTCTTTAAATTGGTATAGTGATGGCTTTTGTGTTCAACTTTACTTGATTTCGTTGGATGTATCTTCTTTCTCACTTCCTCTCTTTTTTAGGGTTGCTGCTCACTGGACTCCAAATACGGGAGATAAGACTGTGCTTCAGTATGATGATGTGATGAAGTTGGACTTTGGGACTTTGATGGTAATTTTACTGAGTTTGTTTAGCAAAACTTCTTTTCGCTTGCTGCTTATATCTTAATTCATTTTTGCATGACTTGTATCAGTACATTGCTTACTGATCTTATCTCAAAAGTCTACTCAATTTGCAGGGCTTATAGTCGACTGTGCATTTACAGTGGCCTTTAATCACATGCTTGATCCTCTGCTTGAAGCCTCACGGGAAGCAACAAATGCTGGTATTAAGGTAATTCACACTTCCTGGACCGAGTCTCATTAGATATGAATTGAATCCATGACATATCGCATGGTTCCGTCTTGCTTTTGTTGATTCATCATAGATCAAGTTTTGTTTTTACTCACTTTTCTCAGCTCTAGAAAGGAGTGTGATGGTGAGAGAGTTATTGCTGTACCTGGCTGTGTTTAAAGGATAATATTTTGATGGCATTTTTACTTCCTATCCATAGGAAGCATCAGGCAGAATTTCATTGAATGAGATGGATTCATCATCTCTCTTCAAGATCTAGACATGTCAATCATAACCTATGGTTTTATAGGAATCTGGAATAGACGTTCGTCTTTGTGATGTTGGTGCTGCAATCCAAGAGGTCATGGAGTCATACGAAGTTGAAATTAATGGAAAGACTTTTCAAGGTACTTCCCTTACTCAGGTAGTTGCGTAGTTAAATGCAGTTCTTCCATTGCCATGAATGATGGGTGTTAATTTGGTTGGCTTGTTAGTGTATCCGGAGGAGTTGATTTGTGTGATGTTAACTTGATTGTTCTTTGGTCTTCTCTGGCAGCTAAGATGTTTTTACAATGCTTTATCCTCGTAACTCTTCTTTTTTGGTTTGTTTAGGTTTAGCAGTATGTGCTTCTGTCAATATATGAAGCATCACTATATCACTAATGCTCCCATTGCTTTGGTTAGTGCATTATTTAAGAATGTTATGGCAGACATTAATTAGGAAAACTGGAAAGTAACAAAGTGGTTTACTTTGCTAGGCTAATTACAACTACACTTTTCTAAGCATAACTGGTGTTACGTCCACTGAGGGACTTTTAGGCATCATTTACATAGTTAATTGGTCAACTTCTGCTCATGTATGTGGGGAATTGTAAAAAAATTGCAATTGAGTTTAAAGTTGAATATAGTGAGATCATTGCAGAATTGCTTGTTATGACACCGAAATTATTGAACTAGTGGAATTGGACCCCTAAATTCATTGCTCGTGGTGGTAATATGTCACTGTTTTGGTGCATATGTTCCTCTAAGGTGTGAGTTTGGCATTATTTGATTTCGTTTTCATCCTATCTTGTGGAATATATTGACAAATACAATGATAAAACTTTATGTTATATTTCCAAGTATGCCTTACAAAGCCAGTTATGGTCTTCTCGTTTCTGCAGTTCCTTAAAGTGACTTCTTCTGTTTTTCGTCATGCAAGAATTCTTATTATGAGGATCTGAACTCCATTTCTTTTTCTTTTTTTCGATCCGCTGGAGCTCCATTCTTACTCTTCTTTTCTTGTCCTGCTTCTCTAGAGACATCTTTGTCTTAATTGCACTTATTCCTTTTGCTTATTCTGATGCCTTGCCCACACTAGTTCCTCTTAAGTATGTGGTCATTGCAGTTTAAGAAATTATTTGTTGATTGTAAGTGCAATTCCAATTATACTTGTCTGCACTTCATTAAATTCTCTTAATGCCATGGATGTAATCTCTATGGACCCTTCAATTCTCAAAACTGACTGAAGTGTGAAATTTCTCGATCATCTATATGATTTGATAGCTAATATTGATGCTTCATCCCACCTTTCTTTTTACTCTGTACATTTTTCATTTCCAAATCACTTTAGTAGACTTTGTAAAGTCGGTTTTCATAGTTGCCTTGATGTCTCATCACTAAAAGCATTTTTCTCAAGGCTTGTGCTTCTGCTCTGTATATTATTCGATTTTGATCTAACTTGTTGCCTTGGCATTAGCACAGGAACTTAATTTTAAGATTTAAGTTATAGACTTAGGAACAAATACTTTCCTAATGTTTGGATTTTTGCATGACTTGTTGCAGTTAAGAGCATCCAGAACCTAAATGGACGTAGCATCGGGCCCTATCAAATCCATGCTGGAAAATCTGTGCCCATTGTGAAGGGAGGTGAGCAGACAAAAATGGAAGAGGGTGAATTTTTCGCTATTGAAACCTTTGGTTCGACAGGTAATCGCCTTTGCATTTAATGTTGGTTTATTATAAGTTTGTGTCAATATCCTGTTAGGGGTAACTTTGTTCTTTTGCAGGAAAGGGATATGTAAGAGAAGACTTGGAGTGCAGCATTTACATGAAAAATTTTGATGTTGGCCACGTCCCGTTGAGGCTGCCCAGAGCAAAGCAACTCTTGGCAACAATTAATAAGAACTTCTCCACCTTAGCATTTTGCAGACGTTATTTAGACCGGTTGGGTGAGACCAAATATCTTATGGCATTGATGAACTTATGTGATGCTGGAATTGTGCAGGTGAAATTGATTTAATTTGTTTTTTTTATTGAGTTTTTAGATGACATACCGTTGGGCCAATTTCTTACATGCCCTTCACTAGACAAGATGATGCACTGGTGTATAAATATTGGATTTTGTTCACATGCAGCCTTGTCCACCTCTTTGTGACGTGAAGGGAAGCTATGTCTCTCAGTTTGAACATTGTTTGTGAAATTCTAAACGCAAGTGCACGTGTCGAACAAGTAATATAATGATGAGAAAAAGTATCGTCCCACGGAGATCGATAATTAATAAACTAATTAAATACTAAAATAGACTAATTCTAAAATTTATCTAACAGATCAAAATATAATTAAGAATAAATTAAAAAGGAAAATTGTAGACTAAATGCAGTAAATCAATCAGATAAATATGTTAAAGCATCCAATTTCACCATAACCACTAGATATGAATATAAGAACGATATCAAACATATGATAGCGGAATTTCCTAACATATTTACTATCCTATCTCTAGGTATAGCAAACCTACTCAGCTTATTAATCCATTATATCAATATGTAAATTAAAATAAACATGAGTGCATTAAAAATTATGAATATTCCCGGTTACAATAAGTCTTTTGAATCACCTTATCAAAAGCTACACAAATAACGCGGTATAGTTCTATCCACGTTTAATTTATGGTATATATTATAATGAACAATTGCATATTATCACTTCTCAATCTCAAAAATGCACATCAGATCATTCAAGTGGTCATTACTCAAAAGCATTAAACGCAATAATATATAACTCACATGAATGAAATTAATTGTAAAACATAAAAATCATGAAATTCATATCATTATGGTTAAGCTATATCGTAGCCCTAACAAAAGAAAATTAGAACATAATAGAAGAAAAAATAAAAATATAGATCAAACCCAGCATCTTGAATCAAATGACAAGAATTATGTCATCACTTTTGTCTTCTTTTCAAATACTTGAAAACTCTTAGAAAAATGAAAAACGATCTAACCCCCTAAAAAAACCCTAGCTTCCCTCTCTCTGTTCTCCTATTTATAGGATATATCCAAGATATCTATCTCCCAACGCTTGCAGATAACATTAGTGAACAAAATCAAGAATTTCTTGATTTGATATCCATCTTCCACTACTGCTTTTATTTGAATTCTCGATAGTTGTCATTCTTTTCCTTATCCTCTTCACATCTCATTATTCTGTATAAATAAGGAAAATTCAAATAATTAGAAGGAAATCTAAATATTTTCTCATAGATAATGCATTAATTGTTACCTAAAATAGGTAAAATAACTCTATTTTTATAGAGTTATCAAACACACCATCCTACTCCAACTTGCAAGGAGGTCATATCCAGAGGTGATGACTATTGATCTTCGGTATGTAACATGTCAGTGAATACCAAGAAGATAAAAAGGATTACATGTCAGCAAGATACCGTTTGGCATTTACTTTGACTTCGGGGTGTTGGATTTGTGTTTGTTTCCTGCATCTCTCGTCTGAAAAAGATATTAAATGGTTCAAGATATATGATGATTCTTCTTCTGGAGTTGCTTCAGTGTTGGTTCTGTTGAACTGTTTGAGACATATTATGAGGTAGGGTAGTGGTAGAAAATTTGCTTAGAAGCAAGTTGTGCAGACTGTAACTTGCTTTAATAATTTACGATGTGGGGTGGACGGTGTTTACGGAAATAACTGAGCTGACATCCCTTTATGTAAATATCATAATACTTTCATTGACATCCTTGGCTTGTAGCAGGGGATAAACATGTTAGACCTTGTTCTTAGCATTTTTGAAACTTGAGGAAGCTTTGGGAATTTAGGGCTGCAGTTTAGTTCGTTAAAATTCTCTTGAAGTTTTTCTACAACTATCTTGGCAAACTTGCACATGAGGCCATTGCACGTAACCCTGCAGGCGGGAAATAAAATGAACTTATGAATGGTGAGAAGTTCACATGTACTATTTGACCATAAAGCTTTCTATCTGATGGTGAGAAGTTCAATCACTGGGTTGCATGGTTAAATCTTTAACTTGAGCTGAACAACAGTATAATGACACCCTAATGCTAAGGGCCTTGGATAATATTGCCAGAATGCACTGATCCTCGACGAACTTCGCCAAGTTAGTTGGGTGTTTCATATAGCTGTTACTTCACTCGTGAATTTCACTGCAATGAATCTACATGTACTAACTGAAATCTAATTGGTAATTCACTATCCTCTTGCTTGCTTGATGAAGATTTTATTAAATAAAAGGGATAATTTGTCCGCATCAATGCGAGAGTCCAGCCTATTATTGGAATCCATTTTGTATATTTATATTTCAGAGGAAGTGATTGATCTTATTGCTACTCTACGCTCGAGAGCGTAAGTGCAACTTTTTAAATGCAACATTTAAAGCGGATATAAATGTCAGAATAGGTGTCGTTGTACATACATTACTGTTAGATGTAAAAGAAAAGCCAACAAAAGGAAAAGGCAAATATTGAATTGCCAAACAAAAACAAATTATCTATGACACCAGAAATCGCAAAGTCACTTTTCGATAGGTTTTTTTATGATGGGTGGTGGAACAATAAAATCATTTTTACACGTAAAAAATAATCCAGAATTCAATTTAATTTCAGAAACTACAAGACACACTAGTATTTTCATTTCAAAGTGCTTCAACATGCCAAAATTAGACCAACACTTTTCACGAAAAACAACATAAATATTAACTTTCCATCAACTGAGAGCAACAAAATCCCAAGTATGCTGTGTTTACCACAAATTCTTAATATTCCAAAATTACGGAGATTAATAATTCCAAAATTTCACAAAGCTTTGCTGCAGTAGGTGTTGTGGCTAGAGATGCTGAAAGTTCAGCTTGTAGGATGCCAGAGGCTTGATGATCCAAGCTGGGTCGATGCTTGCGAAGCAGAAATGTTGGGCTAAAGGGCACATAGGGATGGTTGCTCAAGTTGTTTCTACTGACATCATCAATTTCCACTAGTGCTGCAACTGGGAGCATAAAAAATGTGCTGTCAAGAGATTAACGCTAACAAGAATTTGTTCCATATATACGATTCCTTAGTGAGGTTAATGCATGTGCCAACTGGCTTGCAGTGCATACTGGGAAGAAGGATGTGTAATCAAAACTGGGATCTTGGTCCCTCATCCTATTTGCTCTTGTTATTTATTTCCGTTGTAACTTATTCTCATGCGTTTCAAATGAAGGAGTTATGAATTGTTTGTTCACCATCAATCAATTACACGTCAAGAAGGTACCGAGACCCACATAAAGAGTTACAATGATCGACACCAGGCTTGTCAATAGTAGAGTCGCGGACTATTTCTTCATCTGTGTTTCTCTCCCTTCCACCTATTTTCTCCCAATTTTCTGTTATGGGTGGTTCATCAAGGTCTCTTATCCAACATTGACTATAGAGCTAATTGAGAAAATTGTTAGATACTCTCTTTTGTGCAAACCATCTCTGTATATGCCGTTAAATATGAGACTCATATAATCTAAAGGCTCATATGAAGTGGACCAACGTAAATAGAGAGTACCTAAAAATAACACGACTAATTAATTTGAATGTCTCCAAATGCTGGCTTATATAAAAATAATATTTGTCGAGTTTATATGTGGATGATTGACCAAACCGTATCTAAAGAATTTTAGTACCGCCCATAATTACCAAAGGCATGATATGATCCGTGGGCCGTCAAATTGGAAGACAGAAGGAATGGGGATGTGAATCTCTCTCATGCATGAGTGCAGCATGAGATGGCATGGACCGGCAACGAATACAAAAGTCCTAATTCGGCTCACGTTGAAAGGACGAAAAATATTGGTTGAGTACCCCGTCAAGCTGGTTGCTCAATTTAATATCCAATATGACTCTGGCGATAGTTCAACGAAGAAGAAGGTTGCCCTCCCCAATAGATATTCCTCATAACAAACCAACTATAAGCAAAACATGCGAAGAAAAAACAAAGACATGGCACTAGTCGTGCGTTGTAGGCGCAGCTTTTGGCATAGTATAACTACAATATATTAATCAGCATGACTCGACTTAAAATGCAAAGGCTGTCATGAGACAAGGACAGGTCAAAGTCGTCCTAACACACCAGCTCCACCACTCCAATTTCAATTTCAAAGTATGATCCGATAATTGATTGAAGCAATTCGCCTCTGCTCCACCACCAATTCTCTTTTCTTCCTCGTGACTCCGGTGGTGTGAAGGCGCACATGAATAAATAGATAGACGCAGAGAGAGATATCAGAGCAGGGGACAGAGACAAAGATGGCGGGTGGCAGTGACGGAGAGGAGACGAATTTGGAGTACACGCCGACGTGGGTGGTGGCAGTGGTGTGCAGTGTGATAGTTACTATTTCCCTTACTGTTGAGCGCCTCCTTCACTACACCGGCGAGGCATGCACTTAATCATCATCCCTTATGTTTGTAATCTTTTTCTTCTATTTCCAGTTACAAGTGGTTGCTTTGCTGATCACCACCTTTGATTTGATTTTTGATGACTCTTATTGCTCTGGCACACAGTATCTGAAGAAAAAGAAACAGAAGCCTCTTTTTGACTCCTTGCTTAAAGATCAAAGAAGGTTTCTTCGACCCTCCTCACCGTATGTTTATGGGGAAGGTCCACCAGCTAGCTAGTTTGGGTATAAACTGGGGATGGTTGTGTTTGTGATGGTGTGGAGTTGATGCTGCTGGGGTTTATATCACTGCTCCTCACGGTGTTCCAAAGTAGGATAAACACGATTTGCATATCCCAGCACTCGTCCAGCAAGTGGCTTCCCTGCAAGAAAGAAGATGATACTAGTACTACCCACTTCCAGACCTCTTTCTCTTCTTTCACTTCTGGGAATGCACGCCGACTTCTCGCCGAATCATCGGCCTCCACTGATCACTGTGCTCAACAGGTCTCCTCTTCCTGCTGATATCAATTCTGTTGCTTCTTCTCTATCGTGTCCAGTCTCTTCCCATCAGACACTACCATAATAGAATGACCCTCATTATATCTGGTGTTCAGCTTAGTTTCACTCCTGTACCCATGTTCAGGATGAGGACCTTTGAGATCCGTGATTCCAAATTATGATCAAGCTCAAGCCACTAGTTGTACCTGAACCTGACACCAATGTCTGGAAAAAACCACACGACTTCCTGGCTCTTCTCTGCATTCCGCAAGTATTCTAAACCGTTTGAAGTTCCAAATTTATGACAACTATCGAAGTACTGCCTTAATTGCATTATCTCAAACAAACAACAGTAATAGCGTTGATCGTTGATGGTTTTATTAATTATTGTGATGGGCCTAAGTTGGCCCGTCCGCCCATGTTGGGCCTAAAAGCCTGGCCCACTAGATTAGAGCCCATGGATGAAGGGATATGATGAAGGGACACGTTTCTTTTTGGAGGGGACGTATATAATGGGAAATAAAGAGGGAGGAACGCACCTTTTGGCATAACGTACGTTCCTCCTCCCTCTCTCCCTCAAAAACGCTCCAAAAAGGAAAAACAGTAAGCAAAAAGGTGACACCCATCTTCCATTCAAGGCAAATTGGCGTCATCGGATCGAACATGGCCAAATTCTCTTCCTCATATTGGTGTCAGTGTTTAATCTGTGGCTAACAAGGTACGTTTGATTCTGTGATGTGCCTTAGGATCAATGATGCATGTGTTTTTCCCGGGCTCGTCTTCCGCACAAGTTTAGGGGTTCGATTTAGTGTTGAATCCGGTTTCAGGGAATCCGACAATCTCAACATTAGTATCAGAGCCGTAGTTCTTGTTTCCCGATCCTTTTTCATGTTTTTCCCGACCTCTTTCATGTTTATGGATGATTTCTTATTAATTTTCATGAAATTAATCGGCTGACACCGATCGGGGCAAAAAATCCCAACACCCGAGCACTGTTCATCCATTTTTTCGAGTTTCTGTAAGTCAAAATCCATTTCTGATGGTGTTGGATGGAAGGTCTCATCAAGACGAGCACGACGAGTGGCGGAACGCCGCCAAAGGCCGCCGGATGCGCCCCCACGCACAGTCGGAGCGAAACGCACGCGCGCGCACGGCCGACGCGCGCACGTGCGCGTGTGCCGTCGCTAGCATGTGCGAGGCACGCGCTAGCTGACGTCATCGTGACGTCAGCTGCCCACGTGTGCCGCACGTGCCGGTCGGTTTGCCCGATCGGTCCAACCGGCCCGACCGGTTCGACCCGGCTCGTTCGGCCCGACCCGACTCGTTGACCGTTGACCGTTGACTTTGACCGTTGACAAAAAAAAAACAAAAGAGGAGGAAAAGAATGTGTTTCTCCAATTAAGTCTATGTGGATTATATGTGATCTCTTATTTGTTCTGCATTTATTGCAGGAACAATGCCTCCCTTGAAGTTGCGCACACCTATTCGCGCAATTACCGATGAACAAAAGAAAAAACTTTCTAAGTTGATAGCTGAGCTGACTGATCATCGATGGGAGAGTGATGACTTAATTGACCACGTTCTTGAAGTCAACGAGAAAATTCAAAAGGTCATATGGAATGGTCGTCTCTTGCCACAGTCTAAGATGGTGCGATTTTTCATGAACACCCTTCCATCAGAATGGCAAGGAATGTTGAATCGCATATGGGATGTCAACAAAGCCGCTTCATATAGGAAAATTGTGATGGATTTTATAAATGATTATTACTGGATTGTTATAAGGGAAAAGATCAAGAAATTGAACAAAAGAGGATCTTTCCCAGTTCATGTACTGACTTGGTGTTAGATGTATTGGCTGGTTTTTGTTTAGTGTGCTTTGTGGACATCTTATGTAATGTTTTTCTACCTAGTTATTGTTGGTGTGACAATTGATATGTTAGTTGTATTATGTGAAAGCATTATTATTCTATTGGATGTCAAATATTATTTGATTTCTGTTATTGTTGACTACTGTGGGTAGTTTATAGAAGTTTTTGTAGCTTCATAGAATTTATTTTGCATAAGACAATTATATTAATGATAGTTTTAAGTTAGGATATTTGGAAGATGATTGGAAACATAGTGACTTTTTTATTCTGAAACCTTAATTGAAATTGTTCATTAATATGATGGGTCTGTGCAAAATGGATGCATAAATGATAGGCATTAATAATTCGTGCATATATGTTTGACGTGTTCAGATCAATGGCTTCAGCCACAAAGAACATAGTTACCGAGCTGAACAAAGGTGAAAAGCTCAATGGCGATAACTATGAAATATGGCACATGAAAATTCAATATGTGCTGAAAAAGCAAGAGGCACTAGAAGCTCTTAACTTGACCATAATAGAACCTGAAGAAGGAAACACAGCACAGCACAAGAGAAATAAGGAAGCATTTGTTGCATGGAAAAGAAAGAACTCTCTTGCTCGCATTACGTTGCTGAGTAGCATAGAAAATGACGTCATGCGAGAGTTTAGGCGTTTTGAGAATGCCAATGAAATGTGGGAAACATTGGCAGCAAGATTTGGTCATACTTCGGTGACCAGACTGAGGCAGCTCACTATTAGGTTTGACTCTTATAAGAAGCCTCATGGTCAGACCATAAAGCAACATCTTAGAAAGATGTCAAACATGATTAATGAGCTGAAAGATGTTGGCCATGTCCTGACTGATGAACAGCAAGTGCAAGCAGTGATTCGTTCCTTGCCTCAGAGTTGGGAGCATATGAAGGTGCACCTGATCCATAATGAAAATATCAAAACCTTTGAGGATGCAGTGCGTCATCTTGAGCTGGAAGAGGACTGCCTCTTGGCGGCTAAGCCGGAAGCTAAAATCTATCATGCTGGTTCTAGCTCACATGGAGCTTCGAGCTCCAAGCACAAACGTCTTAACTGGTTTGATAAAGGGAAAGACAATGAAGCAGGTCCTTTAGGGAATAAACCTAAATTTAACCAACATGAAATAGGAAAGCGTCCTCGAATGAAGAAGCTTACAAGGGTAAAGTGTTACAATTGTGACAAGAAGGGTCACATGCTCGCGACTATCGTGAGCCAAAGAAGGTATACACCCCTTGTGCTTTTAAGAACTTTGTATTTGTATCAAGTTCTGTATTCTTGACTGAGTCTAATTCTTTGTGGACTGTAGATTCAGGAGCGACAGACCATGTAGCGAATGATAAAGGATCTTTCGTGGAATTCTGACGAGTACCAACTGGAACTAAGTGGATCTATGTGGGAAACAACTCTAGAGCTGAAGTAAAAGGAATTGACACCTGCCAACTGAACATGCGTGGTGGACGCACTTTATTCCTACATGATGTATTGTATGCTCTGGAGATTCGTCGGAATTTAGTGTCTGTTTTAGTGTTGGTCAAGCTAGGTTTTAATATGAACTTCCATAATAGAGGTGTGGATTTGTTTTTGGATACAAATCACTATGGTTGTGGTTATTTTCTGGATGGTTTCATTGTATTAGGTATTGACTATGTTAATGCAAATGTTTGTTATTCCCTTCTCACGTCTCCTAATTCATATGATAATGATGTGAATGTGTGGCATGCTAGATTTGGTCATATTGGCCAACAACGTATGAATAGACTAGCCAAAGAGGGCTTGTTGGGCAACATTGAAAAAGTCGATTTGCCCATATGTGAGCATTGCCTAGAAGAGAAAACGACAAGGAAACCATTTGGAAAATATAAAAGAGCTGAATTTCCTCTGCATTTAATCTATTCTGACGTCTGTGGTCCAATGAATGTGAGAGGAAGGCATGATGCTGTTTATTTCATCACTTTTATAGATGATTATACTCGATTCGGATATGTCTATTTGATTTCTCATAAATCTGAAGCATTAAGTTGTTTCAAAAGGTTTATGAACTTGGTAGAAAATCAATTAGACAAGAAAATAAAAGTATTAAGATCCGATCGAGATTGAGAATATTTATCTGCTGAGTTTAGAAAATTATGTGATGAAAAAGGAATAGAAAGACAGTTGTCTATTCCATATACTCTTCAATAAAATGGTGTCGCGGAAAGAAAAAACAGGACCCTACTGGAAATGGTTAGGTCCATGATAGCGCATGCTAACTTACCTATCACTTTTTGTAGTGATGCGTTGTTAACTGCTGCCTATATACTTAACCGAGTGCCTTCCAAATCAGTTACTTCCACTTCATATGAGTTATGGACAGGTAGAAAACCGGACTTAAGTTTTCTTAAGCCATGGGGTTGTGCTGTCTATACTCATGAGTCTTCTCACAAGTTTGGGAAATTGGGTCCCAGAGGAAAGAAGAGTATTTTCATAAGATACTCCGAACACTCGAAAGGGTATGTGTTCATAAGTGAGCAGGAAAGTGGGAGTATAACTGAATTTAAATCACGTGATGTCACATTCTTTGAGAATGAATTTCCTAAGAATGGCGAAATAGGTGAAGATTACTTCCTATTTGAAATCTTGGATCAAGATAATAATATTAGTGGAGTTTGTCCAAGTGGGAGTAACATGAGAAGTGATGAATTAAATTCAACTTATTCTCAATTACAACCACATGATGATACGACATCATCATTATCTAATCCTAGTGGGAGCATAATGGGGAATGATGTGCACAGTGTACAATCTCCCATACGGCGAACAAGTCGCAAAAGTATTCCCCGTCGACGTTTTGACATTGAAGGAGAAACTTTTATGGTTGCTCCACAAGATGAGGATGAGCCAAGAAACATTAATGAGGCTCTAACTTACCCTAGTAAGGAAAAATGGATTCATGCAATGGAAGAGGAGATTGAGTCAATGAAGTCAAACCAAGTTTGGGAACTAGTTGATCTTCCAAAGGGATGCAAAGCTATTGGGAACAAGTGATTTCTCAAAATAAGGCGAAAAGCTGATGTCTCGATAGAAAGGCATAAGGCTCGCCTTGTGGCGAAGGGGTATAATCAACAAGAAGGAATTGATTATGAAGAAACATTTTCTCCTGTAGTGAGATTAACCTCGATTCGCATTATTCTGGCAATAGTGGCTAGTATGGATCTTGAGTTACATCAAATGGATGTAAATACTGCTTTCCTCAATGGAGAATTAGAGGAAGAAATATATATGGAACAACCTGCTGGTTTCATAATGAAAGGCCAAGAAGAAAAGGTATGTCGACTTTTGAGGTCGATATATAGCCTTAAGCAGTCGTCAAGACAATAGTATATACGGTTTCATAATGCCATAATGGCATATGATTTTACAATGATATATGAGGATCATTGTGTATATATCAAAAGATCCAAAAATCAATTTGTGATCATATCATTATATGTTGATGATATACTGATTGCCGGAAGCAATATGGAGTTTGTTAATACTGTCAAGAGTTGGTTGTCTTCCAACTTTGAGATAAAGGATATAGGTGAGGCTGCATACATTCTTGGAGTTAAGATTTCAAGAGATCGTTATCTCTTTCGCAAGGAATATATAAATAAGGTTCTTGAACGATTTCGTATGCAAGATTGTAAACCCATAGACACTCCTATTGTAAAAGGTGAAGGATTGAGCCATAAACTGTGTCCAATGACTCCACAAGAGAAGGAACAAATGAAACATGTTTCTTATGCTAGTGTTGTTGGGAGCTTGATGTACGCTATGATGTGTACAAGACCTGACATATGTTTTGCAGTTAGAATGGTGAGTAGATACCAATCCAATCCAGGTCAAGCACATTGGAAAGTCGTTAAAAGAATACTGAGGTATCTAAAGGGAACTGCTGATTACAAGTTGAATTACCAAGGAAAGGATCTGCGACTTGAAGGCTATTCGGATGCTGATTGGGGAGGAGATTTAAATGAAAAAAAATCTACCTCTGGATTTGCTTTCTTACTGAACAATGGCGCCATATCATGGAGCAGTAAGATACAAACATGTATAGCCTTGTCCACAATAGAAGCTGAGTTCATGGCATTATCAGCAGCGGTACAATAAGGAGTTTGGCTTAAGAGATTTTTGGATCATTTAGGTGTTATTGAGAAAGCTGCAAATCCATTATTGGTTAACTGTGATAGCCAAGCAGCTATAGCGTACACCAAAGATCCAAAATATCATGGTAAGACCAAACATATAGATACCAAGTATAACTTTGTCAAAGATATGGTTGCACGAAAGGATGTGAACTTACAGTACATGTCTACACATAGAATGGTAGTAGATCATATGACAAAGCCAATACCTAGAGATGTGTTTTGTGGTCATGTAAAATCTCTAGGACTGCGTAGAGGCTGATGTACTGAATATTGTTGTCACGCTCCGATCCTCGGGCACGCACACATCCTTCTCTCTCGGTCGATTTTATAATGCGATATCCCAGGACAAAGTATCGCCGACCCTTTCATTTATTAAGCACATGTGAAAGCAGTTAAAATCCCCAGACAATAAAACGATGGGATAGAAAAGCAGGGCCATATTTTTCATATTGAAATTTATAACCAAACTTTTATACAAAACACAAACCAAAGCACTCTACAACTTTTTACTCTAAACTTTAATCACATCAAAAAGGAGATCTTAAAATAAGATAAACTCTTAGTCATCCGGGCCGTACTCAAGGCCCTTCTCGGGATTATCTTCTTCTCCCAAAAATCTCTCTCCTTAAGTTTCACCTCCGAGTTCTCCTTCTCAGACTCCTCCTCAGCTCCTCAGCGGGGTCCTGAAATGTTTTTCCCCAAACCGGGATGAGACTACGTCTCAGCGAGTTCTACCCCACTAAGCCCGATTAGTAAACTATTATACTATAGGCTGCCTAAACACGCACAGAGCAGAGGACTTACCTTGGCCTCAGACTCCACCTGCATATTAGCACAGTTTAATAGGCACCCAAGCAATTACATCACAGATCAATATCTCGATCCATCGACCTAGTCGATTTCATGTCAATTTGACCATTCCCCAGTCGTTTCCCTTATTCAGGTTCAAATCGTACTCACGACTTCACAAGCATAGACTACCAAATTTCTTGGCAACAAATTACAGTCCCGAAGGACACGACCTATCTTTAGGTAGCAAATTACGGCCCAATGGGCGCGACCTTTACTGGTGGCAAATTACGGCCTTATCAGGCGCGACCCTTATCGGGTGGCAAATTACGGCCTTAACAGGCGCGACCTTTAATAAATGGCAATTTACGGCCCAACGGGCGCGACCTTTAATAGGTGGCAGATTACGGCCTTAACAGGCGCGACCGACTCCAAATTCGGTGGCAAATCTCGGCCCAACTGGCATAGCCATACTTCGGCGGCTTCCGAGGTTCAACTCACAACCTCTCATAGTCAAATTCTAATTGAATACCGACATTGATCAATCTTGGGATGAATCCCCACATACTCATCAACTCACTCAATCTTCACACGATATTAACATACCTGATGGATCTTAGCCAAGAGTATATTCAAATCACTCTCACAATTCTACTCACTTTACAACTCAACAAAGCATTGCAAATGCTCAATAACATACTTGGCCAATCACCAATCAATAATTCAATCTCAATCAATTCCAACCAATTTAGGGTAAATCCCCAAAATATCACAATTTATTTAATTCCACGTAACGTGGAGCTCAAATAAATAAACGGACTGCACCACGATGATCAGCACGAGATTTCGGTCGTCGGCCATCAAAATCTTAATTTCCGAAAAATAATTAATTAATTTATTAATTTCGAAAATTAAATAATTAATATTAAAAATTCAATTTAGCTCAAAATAAAGCCCGATTAAATAAACGGACTTCACCACGGTCATCAGCATAATTTTCCGGTTCCGGACCATCTCAGTTGAATTTTCGGAAAATAAATAATTATTTAATTTAATTCCGAAAATTAATATTTAAATACTAAAAAAAAATCCACTTAGGCTCGAAAAGCCTAATTGGAGCCCAGTAAGGGTTGGGAAAATTCCCGAAGCACTTCCAATAATTAGTAGACCACGTCTACTTGCTAATTGCGCAATCAATTTATCTAAATCGCATCACAATTCACTAATAATTGATAATTTATTCTAATCTAACAACCTAAACATAATTAATTAAATCTAAACAAACGTTAAGCATAATTAGCCAACTAATCCAAGATTAGTGAGATTACTCACCAAATCGCGCGCAAATCGGATCAATTCGACGGGGGCGACGCGAGGAACAAACTTCCCAAAGCGACTCGCGGATCCGGGGCCGGAAACGGCCCAAAACGGGCCCGAACCAGCTGGAAACCCATTTCGTGGGTTTCTGCCCTTGGCTGGTCGGAGCAGATCCGGCGGCCAAAACGGCGAGGGAAGGCCGGCGAAGGACGAGGGGGACGCCGGGGAAGTCCGGCGGGGCTGGGCGGTGGCCGGAGGTGGCCGGACGGTGGCTGGTCAGGGCGGAACCGAGCTGAACAGAGGCTGGTTCGTTCGGGGAGGTCGCCTGGTGCGAGGGAACAGAGCTGGCGGTGCACGACGGCGAGCGGCGGGCGCACGGGTGGTTCGGCTCCGGTGTGGCGGCGATGGGCGGCTGGCCGCTGCTTCCGATCTTCTTCAGCTTCTGGTTCACTGCTTCCGCGAAGAAGAAAGAAGGAGAAGAAGGGCTCGGTCACGTGGGGGAGAAGAGAGAAGAGAGAGGAGAGAGAGAGAAGGGATAAGGGGGTTTGACTGGTCAAAAAAAGAAAAAGAAGAGAGAGTAGGCGTGGGGAAGGGGTGTCCGCACGAAGGGGAGGGAAGAGGAGAGAAAGAGAAAGAGAGAAAAGAGAAGGGGAAAGAAAATAATACTTTAATAAGAAAACCCAATTTTCTTATTTCTATTATTTTCCTTTTCTCATTCCCTTTTTATTTTCTTCCGGGTCTTCGATTTTTCCTCCGATAATTTCTTTCTTGAAATTTCGGACTCGGCAATAAATTGATAGACGATGAGACGGTCCTAAAAATGAATTGTGACACGTCCGAATATTCGATTCCCAAAACCGAATTAAATTTCATGATTAAAATCGACCGGACGCGATTTTAGTCCAATCCAACCAATTAGGTAGCTTTTAGGGATTTTACCGCGGTTATATCCCTTAACGGCTTCACCCAATAGGTTAGTTAACTCGTGAGTGATCAGCTCAGAGAAAAAGGACCATAGGCACGCCGACGATATGCACATTTCACTTTATCGAAACGGGGTCGAATTTCAGGATGTCACAATTGTAATTTCCTTGAAGTGTTCACATTTAATGAATTTGTGTTTTTCATCATTAATGCTTATGAATCTTTGTTTGATCTTTATGCATCTTAATGCTCAGTGCATTACTTTAAGTTGAGAAAGTATGTCGGACAGATATAAGATTGGCCCACTCACACGGGTAATCGCCTCTATTTACTGTGTGATAAATAGAGATGAGACTGTTTTTAAGCTTATTATCTAGGTGATAATCGAGAGCTCAAGCTTAAAATACATATGTCGCCTTAACTGAGTGTTAAGATGAGGACATAATACTTACTATGTCCGAAAGTAAAATACCCCACATATTTTACTTTATCTGTCTAAGATGCCAGATGTGAGTTCTGATGAATTTTGTGAATGAGTAGATACGTGAACTCAAGTTAGACATTGGGTATGTCTGAACTATCATCTGTACGGTATTGAAAGTGTAGACATACGCTCCATGGGAAATGAGTTAATACCGTAATACGTATTTCATACTACGTATGCATGAGACGACCAATAAGAGTGGCAAAAGTTTGATCTCAACTTTTATGTCGTGTGAGACTCTTGAGGAAAAGAGTTCCTCAATTTTTTAGTCCCCTCATGACTCTTACTTATTCTCAAGATTTCTATTTAGTGTTTGTTATCTTAGGATGTTGCCAATGGTCATGAGTTGATTCGATCTAATGGGACATTTCTAGAAAAGCAAGCTGAACTGAAATTGAGAGTTTGAAGGAAAGAGGAAGATCGAATTTGGAGAATCACATTGTAGTTTTTGTATTCACCGGTTAACCAATTATGACTGTCTTTGTGATAATCATAATTGTGAATACAATATATATATATCATTGTTTAAAAGAGATCAAGAGAGATATAAATGTGATCGATCGATCTAGGGTACTGCATACTAAATCTACTCAAAGTGTGATACCCATTATGAGCTACTATATATTCCTAACAGATGTATGGTAACGAGCTCTCAAAGTATGTTGGTCGCACGGATTATTCACTGGTATGAATGTTGAAGAGAGCTAAAGAGGATCCTGTTCGGCCCACCATGTGCGAGTGGGAGATGATGGTTTTATAAATTATTGTGATGGGCCTAAGTTGGCATGTCCGCCCATGTTGGGCCTAAAAGCCTAGCCCATAAGATTATGGCCCATGGATGAAGAGATATGATGAAGGGACACATTTCTTTTTGGAGGGGACGTATATAAGGGAAAATAAAGAGGGAGGAACGCACCTTTTGGTATAACGTACGTTCCTCCTCCCTCTCTCCCTCAAAAATGCTCCAAAAGGAAAAACAGTAAGCAAAAAGGCGACACCCATCTTCCCTTCAAGGAAAAGTAACGTCATCGGATCGAATAGGGCCAAATTCTCTTCCTCATATCGGTGTCGGTATTTAATCTGTAGCTAACAAGGTACGTTCGATTCTGTGATGTGCCTTAGGATTGGTGATGCATGTGTTTTTCCCGGGCTCGTCTTCTGCACAAGTTTAGGGGTTCGATTTAGTGTCGAATCCGGTTTCAGGGAATCCGACAATCCCAACAAGCGTCACTGACGATATTTTGCCTATACAATTTTCTACTCCCTGTAACATTACCATGCCAGAACTCAGTGGAGGAATTCTAACTGTTGTGCCTTTAATTGACATTGCAGGGGAAGGTCCCATTGTTATCTGCAACAGCACTCCACCATCTACATATCTTTATCTTTGTGCTGGCAATCGTGCACGTGACTATGTCTGCACTCACAATTCTATTTGCCGGCACAAAGGTGTAATGCCCAGTTATCATTTCTCTTATCAATCTTTGGGTAACCTTGGCCCGATATGGTTATGCCTCCTGCAACTATGCCTTTCTTCACCTTTCCTTACGATTTCTGTAGATACGTCAGTGGAAGCCCTGGGAGGATGCCTTACAAAAGAAAGAATATGATTCGGAAGAGGGTACTGCTTTCCTGACTGAGTTCCCTTGACAGCGTTACAGTTTTTTTCTTCTTACACTTACAGGTCAAGCAATTCTAGCTTAGTATTTCTTTGCCACTGCCATCAGGGTCGGTACTAGGCTATGGAATGCTTCACTTATTTCATCTTCTACCTGTCATTTCCTTTGCCTAATTTTTTTTCTCACTGTTGTTTTATGAATGCAGTTCTACGAACAAAATTCACAAGAGTGTAAGGTTATGTTTTTTGGGCATCGGTAAAAACTCAACCTTTCTTGGCTGGTTGGTAAGTCATGAATCCTTAGAGGCTAGTACTTGCTCATTTATGGACGATTTAGCATCTGATACAAGTAATAGCAACTTGAGCTGTATAGTTTCCTCAGAAAAAACACAAATAACCAAATATATTTTGACATTTTAAAGGGGAAAAGGACACTAGAAGTGTCATAATTTTGTGCCAAAACTTTTCTATCAGATTATTAAGTGCTAATTTTGAATTAAAAAGTACAATAATTTAAGTACTGACTCCGATTTGGGACACCGGAAATCCGACATGGTGATATTCTAACATTTCTTCTTATCAACGTTATTAAGTTAATTGAAAATTAAGAATTCCTGGGTGATACATAAGTAAACCCCAACTTATCATTGAATTTCATCATATACTCTCCCAGAAATCATTGTTCAAGCAATTTTACGCTTCTGTGACCAAGGATGATTATACGACAATGCGCCTCGGTTTTATAATGGTAAGCAGATTGATCTTGACTTATCCGTTTTGACTTCATGTATCTTTAGTTAATTCTAGGTTATTTGTTTTCCAAACTTTTATGTTGAATTGGAACATTGTCTTAGACTCACTGCAGGGGAAATCCAAAATTTAACTTTCATAGATATATGATAAGCGCTCTTGAAGCTGATTTTAAGAAAGTTGTCGGAATAAGGTAAGGTGTTAGTCTTTATTTACTTTTATCTATTTCTATTTCCTAAAAAACGTTTGGTTTTACCTTTCTGTTCGTTTCGCTAACCGTTGGAGCACCACTACTATTGACATCTCCTTCTATAATTGCAGTTGGTACCTTTGGATATTTGTGGCATCTTCTTATTGCTCAATGTCCATGCTGAGAAACCACATTACTCGCATATTGCAGTTTCCAAATTTACGCGTCATGAATACAACAAGGTTTACTTTTCATTACTGTAGTTTTTACCCCAGCAAAACATGGCTGAACACAATTTAGGCATGGTTTGGCATGGCTTGGCATGGCGATTCTAGTCCTCATATTGAGAAGGAATTTGCACGGAGTTCAATGGTCCTTTCCGGAGAAACGCCTAGGTATTTTGCAATGTCATGGACATCATAACAGCTTTCTTGCTTCTGAGCTTGCGAGAGTCAAGAGCAGTTAATATCAAGTTACCCGCAACATAATTCCCATCAAAACCCCTAAAGTAACGCTTAAAGGCCAATCCTATGAAAGGGGGATTTAACTGTAACTGATGAGGGGTTGCAATCAATTATGCAGGCTGGCATGCATACTTCTGGATATCTTTCATTCCCTTTTTGGTGAGTAGAACCGTGTCCCGGCATTGGGCTGCTTAAGCCACATTGTACATCTCTTGAGAAATGAGTCATAGTGGGATTCAGATTATTGGTTATTCTATTTCCTTTTCTAGCTCTTACTTGCTGTCGGAACAAAGCTGGAGCACGTGATAAATCAATTAGCGCAAGATGTCGCGGAGAAGCATGCAGCCGTGGAAGGGGACTTGGTGGTTCAACCTTCTGATGATCATTTCTGGTTCCATAGACCTCGCATTGTCCTGCTGCTCATTCATATCCTCCTCTTCCAAAAAGCTTTTGAGCTCGCTTTCTTCTTCTTCATTTGTGTAAGGGATAAAAATAGCTGAATTGCCAAAAGAAAATAAGTGCTTACGATTACTTACTGGAGCTTCCATGGGGAAAAAAACCTGGCAGGTTCAATATAGTTTTGACTCGTGCATAATGGGACAAGTCGGTTTCATAATCCCAAGACTCGTGATAGGGTAAAAAAGCCTTCTTCCTTCTCCTCATATGTGGATTTATCCTTACCAGTATCACATGTATCTGAATGGCTAGCTACGGGCAATGTTGTCAGGGTGTTGGTTCACTTCATGTGCAGCTACAGCACCTTGCCACTCTATGCGATAGTTACCCAGGTGACCAATCTAGGCACATCGTTCTCACGGTTCATGACTATTTACTGCAACATGATATTGAAACTGATGGCATACTTACTTGCGTGTTTGCGCTTGGTTGTTAAAGATGGGAAGCTCATTCAAGAAGGCTATATTTGAGGAACACATACATGAGGGGCTCAGCGTCTGGACCCAGCATGCAAAAATGAAGAAGAATGCAAGAATGTCGGCGACTGGTACACGATCGACCACCCTCCCCGTGGACCCCAGAGTGACTTCACAATCCCTTGGCGAGCCAACGAAAGAAGCTGAGATCCGATATGATCCTTCCTTCCAGGGACCAAAAGAGATGTAGCAACCATCTGAAACATTCCCTTCCAATTTCCATGTTTCATCATCTTTAGACGTCTTAAATGGGAAACTCGGCCTGCTTTCCCTACCCCGATGTTGATTATATTTCATAACCAGACACCAAATAATAGTCAACAAAAATGAACCTTCCATCAAGCTCTATTTTCTCCGAGACGGTCATTTCTCATTCTACAAGGTTACATGTTAGATTTCTAGTTAGGAGAAGATTAAAGGATATAGAAATTTTGCCATATTCTATCAATTGTTCATCACAGAGATAAAATCGAATATATCAGCATCATATTATATATATTGTATGATATAAACAACATGTCAATACAAACTGAATCTAAAAGTTGCACAATAGATATGATGAAAACTCTCATCACTCTCTAACTTACTTCATTTTTATTTGCTAATTTTTTTTATAAAAAAATCCTATCTTTTTTTAATTCTTTTTCCCCCTTCCATCATTCTCTAATAAAATTTTATTATATAATAAACTATAGTAATATATCTAAAATACTAAAGTCCTAAAATATGTAATATTCATACTAAATATATATTTATATATTGATTAATATTATAAGATAGAAATAAATAAAAATATATAAATAAAAAGAGGATTAAATAAAAAATGAAATTTTTGCTTTTTTGTTATTTTGAATTTTTTTATCAGAATTAAACTATTATTTATCTTCCAATATTATTTTAATTTTATCATAAGAATTTTTTTTGAAAAAAACTCTTTTATATTATAGATATTAGAAATCTTATTTACCTTTATCTCACCTCTCCATAAAATAATTATATCCATGTTATAGCCCTCTTAAATCTTGAACGAACACCAAACATAAGATAAATATTATATCCTAAATTTTATTCCTATTGTCAAATTGTTCCACGCATTTGGACTTTTAATACTCAAAATCCGATTTCTAGGCAATGAGTCAATACTAAAAAGTGAAATTTTCTTGGTGCGCATTGTTGCAATCTTGCAGATCATGGAGTAGGATATTTTATGTACCAAGAGAGCAAACTCAAGAGGGCAATTGCCTTATATATATCTTCTTCGGCATAATTTATTACAAATACAAAAGGAGTTACAAGATCAATAAATCGTGATTCAATGCTTCAAATTATTCCCGCCCAAGCTATTTTTGCTGTCATAGTGGAGCTGCAAAACCAAGTTATTTTGCAGACATTAACTATAAAAATAGTTTCAACAACAAAAAGTAGTGCATAATTCAACAATCATTACCCATTAATTTAAACCTTTCATGATTAATCAAGAAAGCGGTTTGAGACAACAGCTCAAACATAAACATCATGACGGTAACTGACTATTACACATATTCTGCGGCAAAATAGCCACCTATCTATACTTCCAATACACAAAATTCTCCTTTATCTTCCCTAGCGAAATATCCTATAATACGAAGTCCTAAACTCACACCTTCCTCCAGCCCCTACATGCTGCTAAATTTTTCCATGTGCACTACCAGGAGCTTAATTGCTTTTGAATTTGGAATTGTGAGATGACCTTCCACCTTTGTCCTTGTAAGAATTTCTAGAAGCAATGGTCTTCCCTCCTCTATGAACAGCAGCAATTGCTCGCCGTCTCTGCTTGTTCAGGTGCATTACCAACTCAGCATCATTCGCATTCTCTTCACTTTCATCCTGCACCAGGAGGAAAAGAAACTCTCATTACTGAAGCTAACAAGAAAGAGCAATAAACAACGATAAGTGATGACTATGGAAAAACTTCTTAAAAAAACTTAACTCACTTTTCATTTTCAATAAACTACAGATGACTCACTGATAAACATATGTGAAAAGCACCAAACACAACAATTAGTAAACACTATACTAGTCCATTATCCCCTCGAAAAAAACAGTTGACAGCAACACAATTACTCAAGTTAAAATCGCATGTATTTATCAGCAAAAATTTTGAGAAGCAAATTTCCGAATAGCTCATTTTTGTAAGTTCAAACAAGACCAAATTCTGAGCTGCTAAATTCAAAGACCTCAAGCCATAAACTTACTTGAATTAGCCATTCCATCAGGCGCCATTAAATGGGATTTTAAAGGAGAACATAGAGAGATAAGTTCATTTCGCAGATAGCTGGCATCTTTCAAAGCTTATTCATCATCGTTGTCTATGAAATTTGTCACCAGTACAGAGACTAAACACTTGAGTATAGTCAGAGGTTCTCAAACAAGGAACCCAAGTCCAAAAACTATCAAAATGGGCCTGAGTATCATAGAACACAACAAAGGTAGATCGAACTTCAAGATATAAGCCAGAATGTCTTCAATGTGATTCATATTACTCAACCTTCATGCTTATGTTGATAATTAAAAGTGCTGCCATGCACTATCCAAGACTACATAGCTAGTGGGCGAAAGCCAGACCCAATGCCTAAAATATTTCACCATATATACTTACCTTATTGAAGTGTGCCTCACAACAAGGTTCGCTGAGTTGTCCTTCACAGCTCTGTCTGTTTTCTTTGATTTCCTCCTCATTTCCTTCTACAATGTGCCCTGGCTGGTCATACAAATAGCAAGATTAGGATATAATACTGAGTGAGTAAGCACATTAGACTTTAAAATAAATTTTAAGGTGGATCTCAGCTGACTGCCAGAAAATTAATACTGCATCCTCCAGTTAACCATCTGGGAAACAAACTAGGAAATTCTCATAAACGAATAAATAAAACATGATTTCATCTTTTCCGGTGAAAAGTCACTTAAGTACTACAATAGTCTTAAAAGATCTGCTCAGTTTTTGAAAATAAAGCACAGCAAACAACATAGTAAAAAGAGAAAATCTCATGCCCTGATGTTATAGGTTTCACAAAGTTTCAGCAATGTTGATTTTCAGGCCTATCACAACAAATGCTCCGATACTAGTACCTGATCCAACAGATGCAAAATGTCAACATCTCTCATGATTGTTTCATCCATTCCAGCACTATCTTCTTCATCATCAGAACATATATCCCGGTCCTTTTCTTCTTCGACGAACTATATCAAAGGAATCCAATAAGAGAAGGTTAATATCACATCATGGACAATGCACACTTACAATACTCAATCAATGACACGCTAGGGATGAACTTTCGATTAATGTGTCAACTAGTTGCACAAAATTCTCCAGGGCAAGATGTAATTGGTTCCAGAAAATTTGTATATGCTGTTTTCATTTACATTTCAGAATGCAGCGGCTTCAAAAACACGTTTGGAAAGACACTGGAAATTATTTTACAACAAAGACAATGGAAAGCATGTTATGAACGAAAAAAGAGTTCAAAGCTGAAAATGACATTTTGGTGTATCCAGTATTTATTCATTCTAACAAAAGCACAGATCTTTGGAAGGAAAAAGAAAAATTCTATTTTACAGCTTTGATGGAATACAAACATATACTCCCATTTTTCATCCCGTTAGAGAATTTTCATTTTCATTCACATGTTTCCAAGAAAACAGAAAAAAAAAAAATACTAGCCATAGTACTTCCACTTCCACTTCCAATCAAGGACCAAACATGCAAAGCCAGGAACCACAATGCAGGCAATTGGCGAGATATTATTTTGGCTTTCAGATGCAAGAGCATGAAGATGATCATGAGAAAAGAAGCTGACGGAAGCCAAGAATGACAAAGAGTAAAATCCATGGAAGGAATAAGACGAAAGAGTTATAGAGGATAGAATATTTTTCAAAAGACTTTTACCGACTAGACACTATCCTACATTGGGACTTGAAAATTGAAAAGACAACCAGATTAGCATATCTCTAATTAGTGTGTCAGGCTTACTGGTGTTGCGTTAGATTGATAGGCTAAGCATTTGCAAATCTAAACAAAATCAATCAACAAGCTTAGAAAGTTTCAGCATCAGGTCAGAAACATGGTGCAGGTAGAATTTCCAAAAACTGGGAACTAGACCTGTGTTATCCAGTTACAAATCCCAAGAATTGGAAGACTAAATAGGCACACTCCTAAGTGGTTCAAGCATGAACCAGAATAATCAATTATGGTCAGCCACTAGGTCTAACACCAAATTAAGCAGTTGGATAACACAATGTTAACGATTTGCAAATCATCGTCATAAAAGGTGAATTACTATACCTTGTCCATATCATCTTGCTCTTTTCTAGTAAACCCACTAGCAGCAAGTTCTTTGTCCAGAAAACCAACAGATTTGCTTATTGAATAAAAACAAGGTCTATAGCTTCCTTCTGAATCTTCCTCTGAATTATCAGGATTATCAATCTGCTCTTCAAGAGAGAGATTAAACCTGGTGGTAGATTGTCACAAGGAAAAATAGATCCATGATTGTGTTGAACAACTGAAAATGTGTTATATAATGCAACATCTCACCCATAAAAACAAAAAGCGTCTATAGGAGCCATAAAAGTTTGAAAGCACGGACATCAAATTATCAAAATAACATGATTCTACCAACAAGGAAATTGTAACATATTTTACTCATCGACAAAACAATTTTCACAAGACCAAACCTATGTCTCATTCAGATGAACAACTTTCAAATCAGACAACCTGTTTTATTATGAACTCTTTAGTCCGGAAGAATTGTGGCCAAACAGAAAAATAAAACGGAGAGGATAAGTAATCTAAAAACATTCCCATTAAGAGGAAAGAGCAATAAATGCGGGGACAACGTTTCCATCAATAGGAAAAGAAGTGGACTCACAAATAATGCATATTGCGTTGGGCACTTTTGCAGGTAACTTGCCTACTATTATGGCAAAATATTTACTTTACTCCAATCAAACATTTGATTTTCTCAACAATGGGGGAAGAGACAGAATGTCAGAGCCTTTGAAGACAAGAATTCAACTTTCTTTCCCAATAAAAGACGTCTGACAAAAACTGCTTACTTTTTTCATCAAAGCACTTGAAAGTTGCGGAGTTCTTAAGTTTCTCAAAACTAATTTCCTCAGTGAGTATTACACTATATAGTCATCATATTTTCACCACCATCCTAGAAAAAAAAAAGGGAGTGATGGCGAGTAAGATGAAGAATGCTAACCCATTCATCACTCAAGATTGAAATAAGTACCAAAGGATGACGCATAAGTAGATCATCATTTTATATTTTTGCATCATCAAGGTCAAAAAGTAAGACCACTTTTACAATTTGACGCAGTTTTAGAATGCACCAACCTCTTGCTGAAGAACTTAAATATGCAATCAACATCGTGATCAAAGTACTTGAAAAACAGAAAGTAGAAATTTAGCACTAAAAAGAAGAGTGACTAATGTATAAATTTGTACTGAACAGTTGAAGCTTGCAATATCACTTACATCTGTGCATTGTGATGTGATACCGAAACCATTTGAGGAAAATCAATCATGGTAACTTTCTCCTCATCATCAATCTAATAATATGGTAGAAAATAATGTAAAATTGTTGAGAAAATTGCACTAAGGTTATCTCAGGTTCTAATAACTCATAAGCATGAAATAAAAGATATACAAAAAGATCTATTATAGAGAACATCCCTATTACATTTCCTTGTATTAGCATGTGCAAGTGTGTGTTAAGTTATCCTCTCGTGTGGGTGTGTATCTCCTAGCAACTCTAGCTGTGACATCCTGATTTTCGAGTCTGATTTCGATGAGATGAGTTAGGCTTTTCATCGACGTGTCTATAACATTTTTCTCTGAGTTGGCCACTCATGAGTTAACTAGCCTATTAAGTAAAGCCGTTAAGGAATCTAAATACAATAGACATGAGAATTCGACTAGGAATCGACTACTCGACCGTGCTAATCTGCAAAAGTCATTACGGCACTGTCAAAATGGATCAGAGACCGGAGATAGGTCGATTTGATAAAGATATGTGATTAGTGCGTGGGTGATTCCACCTAATTACAAAATTTCTGTCAAACAGAACTAAACCAATTTTTCTGTCATTTTTGTACCTTGTGTTCGTATTTGAAATCTCGAGATTTTCACAATAATCGAGAGTCGTCAATGTGTCGAAGATGTACATTGTAGCTCGAAAATAATCGACCACGAGTCAATTGCATTAAAAATTCCTAGAAGCTACCTAATAGATTGGGAACGCGCTAAAATCACGTCGAATTGAAATTAACCGCGAAATTGAGCTCGATTTCAGAAATTTAAAATTCTGCCGTATCACGATTCATTTTGGAATGTCGACTCACTTTCCAAAAAAATTTCGGAGATTCCGAGATTTTTACGAAAAATCGATTCGGAAATTCTGACGGGCTCGTTTGAAGGAAATTTTGATGTGCAAGCCGAGCTACTGGGTGATGGGAATTTATGGACATGTGTGGGATTTTTTCTTCGATAAAATTGGATTTCGAAATTGAGAATTTGATGATGAAATTGAATTCTAAAATCAGTGAAATTCGGAGCTATGGTTTGGGGACTGATTTTAGCATCAATTGGGTTAATTTTTGGATTATATTTGTTAGAAAGAATAAGGGGACATATTTACCAAAAAAAAAATAAAAAAAAAAATAAGGGGACATGGTGATATGCATGAAGACCAAAGGGGGATGAAGCATTAAAGGATCAAGATATTTTCTTTGACTTTTTCTTCCCTAGCTGCAGCTTCCTTCGCACGCCTGTCCACCGCCTCCTTCCCTTCGTGCGACGTCTTCAGCTTCAATCTTCCTCTTCTTTGCAGCTTCATCCCTTCGTTTCTCTATCTCTGCCACTTGCCGAAGCCGACCCCACCATCTTCGGTCTTCCTTCTCATTTCTTTTTCATTTCACGTTTACTTCTCCACTCACCGATTCACCCCACCATTTGCCATCTTCCTCGTGAAATTCTCTTCGCACCAAAGCCCACGCTTCCTTCATTCTGGTTTTTCTTTCATTTCCCTTCCAGCAACCCACCGAATTCTCCATCTTCAAGTTTTTTGTTGACCGGATTTTCTTCAACGCCTGCAACTTTAATTCGTCCACCACCTTTTGTCCTTTCTTCATCTCACCGAAGCCATCTCCGCCCATTCGGTGTCTCGGCTTTGCTCGGTCGATTTCCCCTCCAGCAAGAGCTCCAAGTGTTGACCGCAAGCCGCTCGCCTCTCCCTCCTTCGTGCGGCCCAAGCCCATCCGAAGCCAACCACTCGAAGACCCGCTTCAACCCCTCATGATTCAAGACCGAATCCAGCACTTTCTGTGCCGGTTTTCTTAGCCCGAACAGCAAGTTCGTTGGCCGTTTTCAGTCGATCCAAGCGTCCCTTGGTCTCACCGTGAGCCCGGATCTTGGCCGCCGTTGCGCCGCCGTCGTTGTAAGCCGATTTTCGTGCTTAATCGGTGAGTTGCGTTCTAATCCTTTATTAGTGGGCTAATGACACTTAGAAGTGTGTTAGTTAGCTAATTGGTGGATTAGTTATGTTGATTAGGTTTAGGATGGCTTAGTTAGATTAAGTATATAGTTAGTAGTTAGTTGATTTATTTAGTTTAGTTAGATGGATTAGTTAGGGATTAGTTAGTTTATTTAGTTAGTGTACTTAGATTAAATTATATAGGATGGTTAGATTTAATTATTAATTAGATTATTTAGTTTAGTTAGTTTAGGTTAATTTAATTAAATTCTTTAAATTTATTTAATTTCCGGTAATTTATTTAATTATTAATTATTTTCCAGAAATTAGGCCGGGATAGCTGGTGACCGGAATTTCGTGCTGATTGCAATAGTGTGTTCAATTTTTGTAATTGAGTGTTAATTTATGCAAATTGAGTGCTGATTGGAATTTCAAGTATTTAATCCAAAAAATTGTGAAATTCATTATTTATTCAGAAAATCTCGAGTGTCGGGTTTTAACACCAAAAATGGTTTTATGTACTATATAAACCAGTGGGATTTTAAATTGGAGGATATCCATTTTTCTAGAGTGAATTGACCGTGTACCCACACACAACTATTTTATCGTGTATTTCTAATACGATGAAAATATGCCAGGTTCACTATTTTAATTGAGACATTTGAGTGCAATGCACAGTGTCCTGGCCCGAGATTGATTGGTCATGTGTTGGTTAAGAGAAACCGTCCTAGGCTGTTAAGCTGGATGTTACCCATTCATTGGGGCTCGGGTCGCAGTAGATTCTGGACCTACGCCCCTTCGGGGAAGCTGTCTAATTGAGAGACATTGCCGTGCTCAAAGGGGGTCAGATGACACTTGGAAATGCCAGAAAACCGCCAATAGAGTTGGCCGTACCCTTGAGGGGTGTAATTAACAATTGGAATGCATGATTGTTGAGTTTGATGCACCTGATTATGAGACCAAAACTGTGTGACATGGAATGTGACGTGTCATAACGGTTTGACCTTATAATCAGGACCCCAGTGATAAATTGAATTGATGAGGTGTTCCAGTTGTTATGTGCATTGATTATATGCATTGAGATATGAACTATACTGACATGCAGAAAAGGAAACTGAGGCGAGGTAAGTCATCTGTGCCAATTGAGTGGTTGTGTGGTTAGGAGTGTATTTCTCTCCTAATAGGGGCTTAGACCGTGAACTCACTGAGATTCATATCTCACCCCGTCGTGGGCTTAAAATTTTCAGGACCGTAGAGGAAGGACCTGGAGCTAAGCTGAGGTGACCTGAAGAGTAGGTCAGATAAGACAGTCTCTTTTTGAGAACTAGTCTTTTGGTTATAGATTTGTGTAAAAGACTCAATATGTTTATAAAAGTGTAGTTTGTTTGTGAATGTGATGTCCTGCTTTTCTATCCCGAGATAGTTACTGTCAGTGGATTTGTTATTTGCTTCCGCATGTGCAATAAAATAAAAGGGTCGGCGACTCGTCCTGGGAAATCGCATAGTTTTTATCGACCAGAGAGAGATGGGCATCCGCTCGAGGATCGGGGCGTGACACTAGCAATGATAAAAAAAAGTAACTTGGGAGTTACCATGATATTGAATTCATTGAAATCACAGTGAATGAGGCCATGTTCTGCCAGGCGAACAATGAAACCTAAAATCCTCTCGAAAACCACCTCTGGGCTTTGCAATTCGCGTACCTGCACACTGTAGAAGATATATCTCATCATTGAAAACAGCAACCTAGCCAGGAGTTGCATATCGAAGAGGTCGGTTTGGGGGTTGGAGGGGGAAGGTGATTTTCTTTATTTCTCAGATAATTCGCAAGAAAAATGTCAAGTCATAGAAATAGAGGAAATCAGAGAAACCATTAGCTTCTATTCTCCAGGAGTTACATAAATTATACTTGTTCTCAGATTCTCCAATCCCTAGAGCTTGACTCTAGCAGCTGTGGCCATAAAAACATTCCAATCTATTTCACATTTTACAAAATAGAACTATATTCTCTTTTGCTTCTGTAATGGGGCGGCATTCAATTTTCTGCTCCATCAATTCTAGCTGCTTAAATTATAAATTTTGCTGAGATACCAAATGGAGCAGCTTGGCCCTAGGACTTGCTACCTAATATTATTACAAATAGCTACAGATTCATTCTTGCAAGTGAGAAGCCTCACAATCATCACAACATGTTCAGGATTCTGGAGAGGAATATTAGGAAACAAAAGTTTCTTAGAAGCTCATCACAAAAGAACTTTTCAACAGCCAATGTAAAATCTCTAGAAGGAAGTGCTAACATGTAGGTTTTACATGTGTCCTAAAGAGGCAGAATTAAATAATGAGGTAGCCTCTCTTCATTCTTCCAGAATTTTCTCACAAATAAAAAGTTTCATGGTTGACTACCCAAACGATCTTGAGTTTCAAAAAGAGATTGGGTAGGAGAGTCCTTTGTTCTTCACCCAAGGGAAATGGTCGAGATTTTTTGTTATATACAAGAAAAGGGGCCTGGACACGCTAATGAGGAAGCACAATAGCACTCTCTGTGCAAACGAAATTACTTTTGAATTTTAAAAATCTTAGATCGTCTCCTTAGAAGCATGGCCAAATTTTAATATTTTAAGTTCTACAAATCCCGATGATATCTAACTTACATAAATCTTGGAAGCAGGTGCAATGCCTCCTAATTGTTACAGAATAAAAAAGGTGAAAAATCAAATCTTGCATGATGACATCTCAAGAGGTCCAAATGCAAGAAGATATGTAGCAAGAAAACGAGGGTGAAAACTGTCAGTACAATTGTTTCTCCTATAACATTAAAAATGCTTTAAAAAAAAAGGAAAAAGATAGCACCATTCCATTGTTATCTGAATGTTTCTTGGTCCAACTTTGAAGGAAGAAGCTTCAACATTTAAATGTAATTCAAAGTAGATATATTAACAGTCGGATCAACAGAGGTGCATATCATATTATGATGTGACTTGATGATAGGCACATTCACAGCATCCTCCACTTTAAAACAAATGGAGGCTGCATGTTCTGACCAAAAGTCAGCATTGTTTGGTTCCTGCAACTGCCTAAGCTGGTTACCTTCTCATTCCTTTCCCCACTTTATGGTCTCATCCATATTGTTTGTATATGACAAAATAGGTCATTATGTCTCTTGGCAGTTGACAAGTCAAAACATATTTAAAGAGTAACTCTTAACTTTTTTATGTACCAACTTTGCACAAAGTAAATTGTTCCCTTAAAGGAAAAAAAAATTTGTTCCCTTAAAGAACTGTAAAGTATAATTCCTAGAGGTTAATTGTCTCTAAAAATTACACTGAAAAACATTACATGTGAACCTGACTTAATTGTGTCTAAATGACATCCAAAGAAAAATCATGTATGAAAGAGTAACTATATTCATAAGTGGTCCCTTACCAAGTACAATGAATAAAAAGAACGTAAACAATAGGGGCTCTTACAAGGGATATCCATGGATGAGTGACATAACCACACAATGCCTATTACACTCCACGGTATTAGGGATTGGAAAACCATGCTCTTCCAATGCCTACAAAGTGAAGCAACTCCGTCGCAGTTCGGTGCTAATCATCAATATCAAAAGGAAGAGCTAATGAATGCAGGGAAAAGCGAGGATATACCTTCATATAAGAAAATTCTTTAAGTGCGGCAAGTCTTGACAAATGGAGCCAATTATAACTTCTTCGATGCCTCAAGTCTGTGTAGCTTCATAGCAAGGATGGAACCATCCTCCTTGGCAACCTCAAAGATATCTTGCAACAACATAGACCATCATTGCAAATTATTAGGATTTCATTTTCATCATATATAACCTAAAGTAGTTCAAGTCCTAGGGATCAAATTTCCATAAAGCAGAATCTGACAGGAATTAACACGAAGGCAAAAACTTTGGGCGCGTTTAGTAACGTTTCTGTTAAAAAATTGTTCTAGGGAACAGAAATAGAAAAAACTATTTCTGTTCCAAGGAACAATTTTTGACCAGAAAGACGCGTTTGGTAAACTTGTTCCGAGAATAAAAAATGAATAGAAACACGTTTGGTAAATTTATATTCTTTTTTTGTTTCTTTTAATTTTTTAATAATTTTATTTTTATTTTATTTTTCCTTTTTTCCTTTCTTTTTTTCCTCTTTTGGCCGGTCGCCGGCTTTCGGCGACCGGCCGACGGGGGCCGGCAGCCTCGCCTAGCGACGGCGAGGCTCGCCGGCCCCCAGCGAGGCCGAGCCTCGTCATGGTTGGGCGAGGCTCGGCCTCGCCTCGCCAGGGGCCAGTGACGCTCAGCCTCGCCGGGGGCTGGCGACGCTCCGGCGAGGTCGCCGACCCTCGACGGCGTCGCCGGCCCTCGATGGCCGGTCACCGGCCATGGCCGAGGCCGGCAACCGGCCAAAGAAAAAAAAAGAAGAAAAGAAGAAGAAAAGAGAAAAGAGAGAAATGTTTCTTCGAAAGTGTTTCTGGAACAAAAAATAATTTTTTTTTGTTTCTCATTTCCGTTCTTTTTTTGTTCCTGGAACAAAAAAAGCAGATTTTGAACAAAAACGCAAACAAATGCATTTCTGTTCTTTTTTTTGTTCCCGGAAACAAAAAAACAAAAAATATGTTCTTAAATAGAAAAAAGAAATGAAAACATGCAGCCCCTTTGAAAACGATGTTAGCAGGAGAAAATATTAGGTACGGTCTCACGTTCCAGCGTGACAAACGAGAAGGCGGTGGAAGCGCGACACGTGTCCTCGTGGGACCCACGTTCTAGGGAGAAAAAGAAGCGCCAATCTAAAAAAATTTCAGGCTTTCTTTCTTCACGCCTCTCTCTCTACCCTCGCTCTCTGTGTCCGTCGAACTCCCTCTCTCACTCCACCCTCCCTCTTTCCAACCGGCGAACCACCGCGAGCAACTGACGAACCAGGAGGATACCGGCGAGACGACCGCAAGCAACCGACCAGCGTGTGACCTTCCTCTCTCTACCCTTCCTCTTTCCGACCGACCGGCATGCGACTCCCTCTCTCTGCCCTCCCTCTTTCCGACCGGCGAACCACCGCGAGCAACCAACGAACCAAGAGGATACCGGCGAGATGACCGCGAGCAACCGACCGGCGTGTGACCTCCCCTTCTCTCTCTGCCCTCTTGAGTTTGAGTTCGCGGATAAACTGTCTACTGATTTGTTCTTTTCTTTGCAACATTCTTTCGAGCGAATGCTCCCAAAATCCATATACTTTCTTAGTTCTTGTTAAGCTCTACAAGCAACATTCTTTCAGCGAGTGAACACCCCCAAAATTCCGACACTTTCTTTGTCACACCCCAAAACAGCATGAGTGGGGGATGACACGGCCGTCCTTCTACTCAAAGGACGCAACCTCAAAGCTCCAAAAATCCATCTCTTAAAAGTCCCCACATCCATATCGCTCTCGTACCTACTCATCGTTAATCGAGGGACCTGAAAAACATTGTAAAATAGAGGGGTGAGCAACCACGGCTCAGTGAGTAGTGCATCTCTTCTAAGCGGATCGAGCACCTACTATGCATATTTACAAAACCAAACTGCAACTATTTTAACTCAAATCTAGATTCAACAAAACATACAGTAAAAGAATAAGTTACATACGCTTCAGCATAGTTATATTTATAGCAAAAATAATCATTTCATAATAACATTGAAATAAACATTAATGGTCTAATCCATTGATCAATCTCATTAATTCACACGCCAATGGTCCATTCCATTGGTTAATCTCATACCACACCAAACCCAGAAATATAACAAACCTTCAAGGTCAAAATATAACATTTCTTACTTTAACACAATGTGTTCAAAGCAAAAATATTCAAGATAATAATAGGCAAATGCCAATGGTCTAACCCATTGGTTAATCTCATAAAACATGAATCAATGGTCTATTCCATTTATTAATCTCATCAAACCACACATTGATAATTAAATGAAATTACACGTCGATGGTCTATTCCAACGACTAATCTCAAATTACACGTCGATGGTCCATTCCATCGACTAATCTCAAATTACACGTCGATGGTCAATTCCATCGACTCATCTCATATCACATGTCAATGGTCCACTCCATTGACCAATCCTTTGCTCAATATCAAACCATGGTCACGATACAACGCCTGGTGACGAGGCGACCAAGATTCCCCCCTAGCAAGGTCTCCACCTATTTTTAGCCGGTGGCTCGGCCCACAAGGATATCCTAGAATAGTATGCGCATACTCACAAGCCCCTCGCTGGGCTCACAGTGATATTGAGCATCCACATCAATCCAAAATAACACCATCCATAATTCTCAAACCAAATCCATAAAACATTTCATATATCACGAAAAGATTTCGCAACTCAACTTATCCGCCAAAATACTTTTCATAAAACATTTTCAAATAATTTCAAGACTCGCCTCAATAAATCAATTCCAATCAAATACATTTCAAAAAGTTTATCACAAATCAATATTCATATAGCCTTCCACAAACTATCTCAAAGCCGAGATTTCCATAAAAAGGTTTCACAAACTCAAAACATGTAATATTTCTCAATTCCGTTCATCAAACATAATATATATTTCCACCAAAAAGTTCTCACGCTATTCTTAAATATCAAAACGTAGTAAATTCCCGATCCAGATTTTATGCAATAAATATGCTTATTCATAACTCATAAAATATCAATCATTTATCATTTTGAAGACATGAGCTTGTAAATTCTTAGAAGAGATAGCACCACTCACCTGGGAAAGTCGAAAATCAACTACGACGCTCACTCGAACCAACGCACTCGGATCCCTAATAATTAATGGAAAAACATTATCAAAAGGCCGAGTAAAAAGGATATTTGCATAACGACTCGTCTATACTAAGCATATTTGTCGATAAAACGACACCTATGCGCCACGAAAACTCGCATTTATCAAAAACCCATCAATTTCCCACAAGGCGCAGCCCATGCACCAACTTTGTTGCGCCATAACTTCCTCCACAAAATTCCGTTTCAAGCCGTCTTACGGTTTGTATAAAGCTCTCTTAACGTACAACAACAACCCCAATTCAGCCACCTCAAAACAGTACCGAAAAAAAAAAAAAAAGCTCGAAGCTTACTGTTCGCTACAGTACCAGCATGCGCCCCAAATTCAAAATTCCGTTCCGGACAAACCGCAAGCTCAAATCACGATCCGTAAGATGCTATAGCTTCACAACATCCCAAAGTACCATTTCTATAAAAATATGCAGCTTAACGACTCAAAAATCATACTTCGCCGCTCGATTTTCCCAAAATTCCGAATTTCAAGCCCTAGGTCCGAAATTACTCCAATTGAACGAAGGGGGAGCACGAGCACTTACCGGGTTGCGCGTAGTTAACTGGCTTGGCGAGGCTTCCATGACGAACTCGAATTTTTCTCTTCTTCTCTTCTTCTTTTCTTCTTCTTTCTCTCTTTCTTCTTCTCTCTGCCTCTCCCTCTCTCTCCCCTTCTTTCCTTCTCTCTTTCCCTTTTATCTCCTCCTTTTTCTTTTCTTTTTCCTTTTTTTTCTTTTCGTCTTTTCTTCTCTCTCTCTCTCTCTCTCTCTCTCTCTTCTCTTTTCCCTCTCCGAAAACTCTCGATTCCTCTCTCCTTCTCCTTTTATTTTATTTTATTTTTTTGACTGGGTCAAAACCCATATTTTACATTCTCAGTTCTTGTCAAACTCTACAAAAGAAAAGAAAAATTATGTCCACGCAAAAGAGAGCTTCGGATTCCACTTTTTTGGGTGAACCAAGTGCATCCAAGAGGCCATGCTTGGATCAAAACATGTAGGCTCACTCTTTCCGTCTTAATGTTTCAATGCTTGATTAATTGTTTGATGATCGTGCTGGTTTCAGCTTTGCTCGAGCTCTTGAGTTAAAGATGCGAAGCCTGAAGTTCTTTTTTTTTTGGTTAGATCGAAGCCTGCGTCGAAGTATAGCATTTTGTTAGCATTTGTTTGTGGGTTTGTGCTGCGGCTTTAATGTGAAAACTTACATATATCAAATGTTGGCGTCTTGAATCGGCCATGCGATTTCGCATTACGCCAATTGCAGGACTTTCTCCTTATTGGAATTTGTTGGATTATAATGTCTCAGTTGTTGTTTTCTGTTTTTGTTTTTTTACTCTGTTTTCTGCTGTTTTCTGTTCTGTTTTCTGCTCTGTTTTACTCTGTTTTTTATTAAAAAAAAACAGCCAAGTTCAATTTAGTTATTTATTTAGTGTTTTTGCTATTTTCTAGGAAGTTAATAGCACGTTTGTGTTCAGTTATGTGTTGTACGTACGTGAGCAGTTTTTGCTTTGTTTAAGTTATTCTGTACTTGACTGTTTCTTTAAGCACAAGACGTATGAAGTGCTCTGTTTTTATCTTTTCTCTCTCTCAAAAACAGAAATTTCTCTGTTTTGATTGTTGTTTTTATGAGTTTTAACATTGGTATCAGAGCATTTATGGGATCTTAAGGGACTATGAAGTGAGGGTAATTGAGTGAAGTTTGCTTCCGATTTGCAAAGAAAAAGCTGGTGGAGGCAGGATCGAGTGGATTCTCTGCAATGGCAACTCTAGTCTTTACTGGGGAAAATTATCAGGCTTGGGCTGTCAAGATGACGGCATTCTTTGAGGGTCATGATTTGTGGGAAGCTGTGGAGGATGATTATGAGGTTGCTCCACTTCCAGATAATCCGACCTTGAATCAGATAAAGTACCATAAAGAGAGAATCACAAGGAAGGCCAAGGCAAAGTCATGCCTGTACGCTGCTATTTCACCCACTATCTTCACAAGGATTATGAGATGTGATTCTGCAAAGGCAATATGGGATTTCTTGAAGGATGAATACGAGGGAGATGAGAAGATAAGAGGCATGAAGGTGCTGAATCTCTTGAGGGAGTTTGAGAGACAGCAGATGAAGGATTCAGAGTCAGTGAATGAGTACTCTGATAGGTTGGTTGGGATAGCTGAAAAAATCAGAGTTTTAGGGACTGACTTGAAGGATGAAAGGCTTGTTCAGAAGATTCTGGTGTCTCTTCCAGAGAAGTTCGAAGCCACCATAGCGTCTCTGGAAAATACAAGAGACTTACTTGATATAAAGCTTGCAGAATTATTAAATGCTCTGCAGGCGCAGGAGCACAGAAGACTGATGAGAAGAGAAGAGTTTGTAGAGGGTGCACTGCAAGCTAGAGTGAAGTCAAATGATGGAGGCAAAGGGAAGAAATGGATTCAGTCTAGAGAAAATGTTGGTGACTCCAAATTTGTAGCAAAAGAAGGAAATTATGGTGGGTCTAGCAAATGGAAGATGAACAAAAAGCCTTGTCAATACTGTGGTGGAACTAATCATCAGTTTTTTAGATGTTGAAGAAAGCCTGATGCTAGATGCAGAAGATGTCACAAGTTGGGTCACATGGAAGCCATCTGCAAAGAAAAAAATTATCAGCAAGCAGGAAAAGCCTAGGTAGCAGTGAATGAAATTGAGGAAGAGCACTTGTTTGTAGCTTCTTTTTCTGAATCTTCTGTTGGGAATGATGCATGGCTGGTGGATAGTGGTTGTACCAATCATATGACTGGCAATTCGAAGCTGTTTAGGAGTCTAGACAGGTCAGTCAGGTCCAGAGTCAGAATTGGCAACGGACAGTATATCGAAGTGCAAGGGAAGGGTACAGTGGCTATTGAAGGAAATCAGGAGGTGAAGCTGATCAGTGATGTTCTCTTTGTGCCAAATATTGACCATAATCTGTTAAGTGTTGGTCAATTAGTTGAGAAGGGCTATAAAGTGAAGTTCGAAGGGAAGGAATGTCTTATTAATAATGCAGATAGCAAAGAAGTGCTAAGAATTCCAATGGAGGACAAGAGTTTCATGTTCAAGCCACAAGAGATGCAACAAATGGCTTTAAAGTGCAAAGAAGAAAATGCAGAGATATGGCATAAAAGACTTGGGCATGTTCACAGGAAGAGCATGTCATTTATGCAGAAAAATAGCTTGGCAGATGACTTGCCAAGTTTGGAGGAGGAATTTCCACAGTGCAGAACTTGTCTTCTTGGCAAGCAAGCCAGATTTCCTTTCAAAGGAGGAGGCTGGAGAGCATGTGAGAAGCTGCAATTGCTCCACACAGATCTATGCGGACCTATGTCTGAGTCTTCTCTCAATGGTAGCAAGTATTTCATTACCTTCACTGATGATATGACTAGGATGAGTTGGATTTATTTTCTGCGAGCCAAGTCTAAAGTTGCTTATGTGTTTGTGAAGTTTAAAGCCTTAGTTGAGAATCAGAGTAGAAAGAAAATTAAAATACTCAGGTCTGATAATGGTTCTGAGTATACTGCTCACAAGTTTAAGTTGAATTGTGAGCAAGCAGGAATTGTGCAGCAGTTCACTGCTCCCTATTCACCTCAACAGAATGGGGTCAGTGAGAGGAAAAATAGAAGTATTATGGAAATGGCCAGATGTATGACGCAGGAGAAGATGTTGCCTAAGAAGTTCTGGGCTGAAGCAGCTAATACTGCAGTGTTCCTGTTGAACAGATTGCCCACAAAGGCCTTAAAGAGGTCAACATCTTTTGAAGTCTGGTATGGTGTTAAACCTTCTGTGAAAAATTTGAAGGTTTTTGGGTGTTTGTGTTACACTCATGTTCTTGAGGTCAAGAGGGACAAGTTGGATAAGAAGGCAGAGCTTGGAATCTTCATCGGGTACAGTCTCCAATCAAAGGCTTACAGAATTTTTCACCCTATGACAGAGAAGGTGACTGTAAGCAGAGATGTTGTTTTTCTAGAGGAAGATGAGTGGAATTGGATGGAAGGAAAGAGTGCAGAACAGCAACAGTTCGAAAAACAACCTGCAACAGATGTAGAGGTTGATGAAGTTATAGATGGATTGGAAGACAGTGTGGATGATTTACCAGTGAGAGGCACAAGGTCACTTGCTGAAATCTATGAAAGAAGCAATGTGGCAATGCTCGAACCATCTAACTTTGTGGAAGCTAAGGAGGATCAGAGGTGGATTGCAGCAATGCAGGAGGAGATTTCAATGATCCAGAAAAACCACACATGGGAGCTTGTTGACAGACCATCTGATAAGAATGTGATTGGGGTTAAGTGGGTGTTTAGAACAAAACTTAATCCTGATGGTTCTGTTAATAAATACAAAGCTAGATTGGTGGTGAAAGGCTATGCACAAATATGGGGAGTAGACTATTCTGAAACATTTGCTCCTGTTACACGACTTGATACAATAAGGCTACTGTTAGCTATTGCAGCAGAGAAGGGGTGGCCTATATTTCAGTTAGATGTCAAGTCTGCATTTCTGAATGGAGAGCTTGATGAGGAAATTTTTGTTGAACAACCTGAAGGCTTTAGTATCAAAGGGCAAGAAGAGAGTGTATACAGGTTGAAGAAAGCTCTATATGGACTGAAGCAGGCTCCAAGAGCTTGGTATGGGAAGATAGATCGATATTTGCAAGATTTTGGCTTTGTGAAAAGCTTAAGTGAGTTCACTCTTTATGTCAAGAAGGTGAATCACAGTGTTGTAATTCTGTCACTTTATGTAGATGATCTATTAGTGACAGGGAATGATATGGAATTGATAGAGAAGTTGAAGCAAGATTTATTTGCAGTTTTTGAGATGTCAGACTTGGGAAAGATGGCTTATTTTTTGGGTTTGGAAGTCAAACAGGCTTCATATGAGATCTTCATCTGTCAGAAAAAATACATGAAGGAAATTCTAAAGAAGTTTCAAATGGAAGATTGTCGAAGTGTAAGCACTCCTATGGTTGCTAAAGAGAAGCTGCAGAAGAATGATGGAACAGATGCAGTAGATGCTTCTATGTATAGAAATCTGATTGGGTGTCTCATGTATCTTACAGCAACCAGACCAGATATTTTATTTGTTATGAGTGTTTTATCCAGGTTTATGAGTAGTCCTAGTCAGTTACATTTGACTGCAGCAAAAAGGGTATTAAGATATCTCAAAGGAACATTGTTCTTTGGTGTGAAGTTTAAGAAAGGTCAGAAGTTTAATTTGCAAGGTTTTTCTAATAGTGACTGGGCTGGTTCAGTAGATGACATGAAGAGTACGTCTGGATATTGTTTCAGTTTTGGTTCTGCTTGTTTTTCCTGGTGTTCCAAAAAGCAAGAGATTGTAGCTCAGTCCACAGCAGAGGCTGAGTTTATAGCAGCTACTGCAGCTGCAAATCAAGCTTTGTGGCTGAAGAAGATAATGAAGGATTTGTGGTTGAATTCCAGTGATTGCATTGAAGTTAATGTGGATAATCAGGCTGCGTTAGCAATATCTCATAATCTAGTTTTTCATGGCAAAACCAAGCATTTTAAAGTCAAATTTTTCTTTCTGCGTGAAGTGCAACAAAGTGGCGAAGTTAAATTGGTATATTGCAGATCTGAAGATCAGCTTGTAGATATGTTCACAAAACCACTTCAAGTTGGAAGATTTGAAGTATTAAGAAAGAAAATTAGAGTATGCAGCAGCAACTGATCCAAGGAGGAGTTTGTTGGATTATAATGTCTCAGTTGCTGTTTTCTGTTTTTGTTTTTTTACTCTGTTTTCTGCTGTTTTCTGTTCTGTTTTCTGCTCTGTTTTACTCTGTTTTTTATTAAAAAAAACAGCCAAGTTCAATTTAGTTATTTATTTAGTGTTTTTGCTATTTTCTAGGAAGTTAATAGCACATTTGTGTGCAGTTATGTGTTGTACGTACGTGAGCAGTTTTTGCTTTGTTTAAGTTATTCTGTACTTGACAGTTTCCTTAAGCACAAGACGTATGAAGTGCTCTGTTTTTATCTTTTCTTTCTCTCAAAAACAGAAATTTTTCTGTTTTGATTGTTGTTTTTATGAGTTTTAACAGAATTGAACCCTGTTAGATTTTTTTACCTAGCAAGTGATCTGTTATCATTCCCTTTGCTCTCCTGCTTGCTAAATTATCCTATCTTGCCCTTTTTTTGTTCTTTCTTTTGCTGATCTCCACACAGTCAAGAATGGAAAGGGTCTCAGTGGGGTTTCGTGCCAAGTAGTTGTTTTATGTTGGAGGATGGCCAGAGAGAGGTAAGACAAGTAAAGTAGCCTACTTGGACATACAAATACTGTTGTCATTGTATATCGATTGCTGATCTCTTCGATTAGAAGTCCAGTCAGTTTCTGGATAGAAATCCGCATGAGTAACTTGCTGCAAGATATATAGAGAACTATCGTTTGAGTGGTAAAAATGACCTGCTGACAATTCTGCGTTTTCCTGTGAAAAGTTTCTGCTGAGAACATGATTTAGGCTTTTCATGTTGTTATGGAGAGTATGGATCTAAAGAAGATACAAAATTTCAAGAAGTGCCCTGGACATAATTATCTGCTTGAATCCTGGAATATGTGGTCAATGACAGTTTGCACGTAGTAGGACAAAAAGATATCTGTGATGTGAAACTAGAATGTGATGGATACATGACAGATGATTTTTGCTTATGTTCTTCTATTGCTCTTTGCTGGACAGATCGGAAAAGTGGTGGAGCTTCTTATATCTCGCTGGGCTAACAATCTTCAAAGGTGAATATAGTTCAATTGGTTTGTTGGCAGTATCTTATATGCATCAAGTGATTCCTCTAGTAGAATTGTGATCCATATTGTCTCTCCAACTAAAAAAATCATCAAGTATCATGTGCCATCAATCCATGATTCTGTTTGGCAAAGTGTCATACCTGCGCATAGCTTTTTTTTTTCCTCTTTTTTATCGCTGAAAGTGGTGCATTTAGAGATAGCTGCTGATTGACTTGCTTCTGCTATCTATGAACTGGATTAATATGTATTCCAGCTTTACGTTGACTTTTCTATGTCGCATTAGATCAAGGGAATGCATCTGATTAGTCTGGTAATTGATTCTGACATTCATATGCACTAGTACCTAAAGTGTTACGAATGGATATTTGTCTATTTGTTATGAATAAGTCCACAAGACAGCAGTTGTTCACGGTGTCAATTTCCATGGTGTAGCTCGGTGGAGAATATGGAGAGTGCTCTCAAAGCAATGCAGCAACGGATAAGCTCATTGGAGAATGGTTTTCGGAAACTGGTAAGATGAATAAAGTTTATAAAATTTCCACGTGTCGTTGACTGTTTGAACCGCATTCATTGAGCACAAGCTTTACACAACCCGTGGAAAAAAAAAAAAACCCAAGGGAGGTCACATCCCGTACAAGTCCATTGCAGCATACTGTCCCACATATACAGCTGGATCACGGTGCCAAACCTTCCTGTATTTGTGAACTTTTGGATAAGATTAGTCTGCTATCCCTAAAGTAACATTTATCTGTTGAGCAATGGCCCTTCTACTCGGCACTGTCGATCACTAAGGGGAACTTTCGTCCCTGCTCGATGTAAAGGATGGGAGATCCCTTTGAGCAATCTATCATAATAGGAATCCTTGATAACTTGAGAATAATTCATCAGGTTGACTTTCAATCTGATGACCCCACGCACCGAATGACAACATGACATAATAGTCTTCCCCATCTACACTTCCAGTAGCAACAGAAAAATACTACCCAGAAAAACAAGATGCAAACTCAAATACCATGCCACTGGATTACAGCAAAGCTAGCCAACAAGAACTCGCCAATTTCTCCACAAACACTTAACATCAGCAGTAAGAGTCTTGCTTCCAAAATCTGCTTTAAGAATACACACTTAAAGAGCAAGTACATTCGAGATTCTTCATGTTTTCCGCATAGCACACAGGTGCTATCAATGTTAGACCAAGTTTTCACCCTGTCCAATGTGTGCAACCAACCTATTATATTGGTTCTTTGGAAACGGTGACTTGTCAGATTAAGAAAGTGGTGAATATGGGAAATCCCAGTAAATGTGAAGCAAATTGAGATGTAGAAGAAATTTACTGAACTACAAGTTTGGTTCATTGACTCATTTTTCTTCGTTAGAAATGCATTCAAATAGCAGGTAACAGAATAATCTCCTTATGAGAGGAATGGTTAGAATAGCAGTTGGGACATCCCTTACAAGCTATTGGTGATTGGATCTGAGCTGCCTTGTTCTTCTTTAGCTTCAATGAAAGATGGAAAAGGATGGAAAAATGAAGAATATATTCTAGGATCAACATCAACATATTTAGGCCTAATGTGGGAAAGTCCTAACTATGATATCGCAGATGTGGATCGAACCATTTCTAGTTCTTCAAATAGTATCTTCTTGTATGGAGCTTGCACATGCGATCTTGGAGAAGATAGTGCTTGAAAGTAATTTGATCAAGAGGAATGCTGGATTACAACTTGTGTAGTATAGCTGTTATTGTAATTTTAGCCTCATGTTAATAGTATATTGGTTCTTTGGAAACGAGGTTGCAAAATCTCAATGTTTTGTCCTTATGCTAGGAGGGTTAATAACTTTTCTTGTTCAGTGACCTAGAGTTAAAGCCTGTTGGAATGTTGGAAGCGAAACTTGTCCAAGCAAAGGAGTTAACAAACAAGGACCTCGTTGGGAAATCAGATCCTTACGCTGTGTTGTATGGCAGGCCTCTTTGTGATAGAATGAAAAAGAGCAAAACAATTGTGAGTTCCTTAGCAGTTGCTTGGTCCTTGAACTCTTTAATTTTTGAAACTAACAGTGGAAGAACTATTTTTTCAGAACAATGACTTGAATCCAGTCTGGAATGAACACTTCGAATTTATTATCGAGGATGCATCTACTCAGCACTTGGTGGTTAAAATATATGATGATGAGGGATTCCAGGCGGCTGAGTTGATTGGGTGTGCTCAAGTACAGCTAAAGGACCTTGAACCAGGTAAAGTGAAGGATGTGTGGTTGAAGCTGGTCAAAGACTTGGAAATCCAAAGAGATAATAAATACAGGGGGCAGGTGAGAATACGGGTTTTTTGTTAAATGTTTCATAGTCCTTTCTTTTTTCTTTAATCTACTCTTCGACCTTTGTAGACCCCTGTCTATTTTTTGTTCCTTCCGCCGTTTCTACCATCCAAACCATAATATAAGGAGAAAATGGTATAGTGCAAATAAAGGAACTTTCCTCTGGATCTCCAGACCCCTAGTAGAATTGCATACATTTTGGCTGCCTGGCACACTTATTGGTTTCTTCATCTTCGTTTCTCAAATTGGCCTGGCTGTTTTCTGAATTTCGTAGTGCTGGAAAACTTGTATAAATGCCCATCTCTCGAGCAATTTTCTGAATGTTGAAGAAATAGCAAATTCCACTGGCTAAAAAATCAATGTGATGCTATTTGTGGGAAGTGCTATCCATGTCATTAGTACTAATTTCTATGTATTGCCATCATGACTTCACTCTTCTCTTTTCTGTATCACGGGTTAAACATATTTCTTGCAGAAATGAATTATTTATCCCCTCTGCTATGCTCAAAACCTAGGTGCATTTGGAGTTGCTGTACTGTCCCAACGGGATGGAGAGCGGTTTTACCAATCCGTTCAAGTGTGATTTTTCAATGACCTCTTTGGAGAGGGTTCTAAAAGGTGGAGTGAATGGTCTTGAAGTTACTGAAAATGGAAATGGAAATATGCCGAAAAAGAGGGATGTAATTGTCAGAGGAGTACTTTCTGTCAGTGTGATATCCGCCGAAGATTTACCACCCTCAGATCTGATGGGCAAAGCAGATCCGTATGTCGTAGTGAGCATGAAAAAATCCGGATTGAGAAATAAAACCAGGGTCAGTTTTTTGTTGTGCATGCCTTTGATTGTAAAAATTTCCTGTTTGCTTTTAACCTTCAATAAATATCTTTGCATCGTCGCTTAAAAAATCTGTTGACTTTTCTACTTGTATATGGCATCCCTTATTCTTTTAATGAATAGCTGAGACTGGTTCTATGAAGAATTTATGCTTTAATCTCCGTGTTCTGCCGCATAAATACAAATAAACAGTATGACCTTCATCAAGTTAGAAAATCCATGCCAATAGGGTAATTTCGGACATAAGAGATTGTCTTGTTTTGCTTTCTATTATTTCCAAGCTTCTAACGAGGACTCTTTGTTTTTCAGGTTGTGAATGACAGTTTAAACCCTGTTTGGAATCAGACATTTGACTTTGTTGTAGAAGATGGCTTACATGATATGCTGATTATCAAAATCTGGAACACGACACATTTGGGAAGGTAACATTGCTCTCCTGTCCGAGTATTTAGTTATGCAACTGACATCAAAGGGGTCGTTTGCTTTTAGTTTTTCAGCGAGCAAACACAATCAAGAAGCTAGCAAGCATTTTTGGAATAAACAGTGTGTATGCAAGCAATTCTGGCACATATAGGCTTTGCAGGATAGAAGTTACTTGAAAGAGAAATAGAGATGAAAATGGCTTTGAGTGTCCGCTACGCAGTGGAGTGTGTAATTGGAGTACTGTGTGCACAGATGCTTCATGTTTCTTTATAAAAAAATTTCAGCTTATGGTTTCATTGCACACCTTCATTTCAAGTAGAACATGCCCTCTGACAAATGGAAATTCCCATGGCACCACAATCATATAGTTTGGTTGACACCACATTACCACATTTGAGCTGTGGAGGATGTAAGATCTTCTGTGTGTCGAGGTTGGTACTCGTTACAACTATTAGGCTCAAAGGTTGTCCATAGCGAAAATGCATCCATGCATTATCATCCCTACCGTTTCATCTAGTTTCTGGCTTGTGTTAATTGTTGACACCTTAAAAAAAAAAAATTATTGCATGTAGATTATCTAGGTGTTTAATATAGTTTTTAATGGAATATGTTTTTCCTAAATAAAAAAAAGTAATTAATTAAAAAAATTTTAAAAAAGTTGGGGCCAATGATCTAAATGTGACTAGCCAAGCTCAGGAGGTCAGATTGGAATTAAAATGGCAAATTGGGGCAAAAATGTAATTTTCAAAAGTTGAGGGACCAATTCGCAAATTTTGTAAAATTTCACCCGAGCCCTTAAATCATCATCTTAGCCCCAAATTAAGTTGAAATTGAACTTGGTTCAGGTCTAATTAATCGAATTGGGCAAAAATGACCAAATTACATTGAATTGGACATTTTCGGGCAAGAAAATGGCCAACTTTGAGGGACTCTCTTACAAAATTGAGTGGAGACAATTGTGAAAAATGGTCAAGATCTTAAGCTACTATACATGAGGTTGCTAATTGATCAGAAACCGCGACCAAATTGATGGATTAAAGCACTCAAACCAACTACCAAAGCCCAGCCCACGGTTAGGTCTTAATTCGGAGCTGCTAAGTAGGCATATTGGTGGCCCCACCATATCTCACTCAGCCGCCCATTTAGCTCGATATTTGCACGTGATGGAAGACCATATATAGGAGTGCAAGTGGACGGAAATTGGCCAGGGATAAGCCGCTGACAGCACGGGAAAATCGCAGCAAAGTTCGCACACTCAACAGCTGCAGAAGTTAAAAAATTTGGCTAAGTCAGAAGAGTAGGTGAAGTAGCCCTGTTGACAGGCTTGGTAGGTGGACAAAAGGCTGACCAAAAATCCCTTAATTCGGGGGATAAGATCACTGAAGCAAGGTTTTCAAAGGAGGAGAGAGAGGAGACGAGAGAGGGAGGAGAGAGCTCGGAATCGTTCCCAAAAGAAGCCCTCAGAAGCAACTCCAAAAAAAACAAAACCCAGAAAATCCAGACTGACCTTGAGAGAGAAAAGTGAGATTTTCATAACCCTGCGGCTAAAATTAGCCAAAGCCTTCAACTAGAGAGTGAAACTTCATTCCAATATCTTTCCATCCATAGGTCGCACGTTCCAAATGGAGATTGGGAAGGCCTCCTAAAGCCCCCCGAAAGTACACCCTCCTGGCGGGCCAAGAAACACTGGAAATTTTTCTAAGTGTTGAGCCCGATTGGTCACGAGTGAGGGAAATCTAGTGTTTTTTGAGAAATTTGAGAGACAAATGAGGAAAATATTGACTTTTACCCCAAACTATAATAAATATAGTTTGGCTTGGTGTCAATTTTTCCAACAAAAGACGTCTTGAAGTCTAATTTTAGAGGTCAACGAAAACCTTCGTTGTCAGTTCTTCTTTTCTGCAGATCTCATTTCCAGTTGAAGAAGCCAACTTCCACGTGCTTCCAGAGGACAATTTCTCGGTTTCCTTGGCCAAGAACCACTTGCAAAAGATACTATGAAGCAAGGTAAGTATCCTAGATGTATTTTTGTTCGAGTTTGAACATGTTTTAATAGTGAAAAATTAAGAGGAAAACTAGTCCAAGAAACTGATTTTGAGGCTGGAATTTTTCTAAGTGTTGAAATCTCTTCAAGAGTTTTGCATGTGTGCTTTTTGAAGAGGTTGTTTTGATGTGTTCGGTTGGTCATTTTCTGTGATGTTTGTTGTATTTGAAAGCTCATGTTACCTACTTTCATTCGGATCAAGTAATGTTTCCCTTAGATCTCGTATGTGATGGGTGTCGGGGCTTGAATATGGGCATTCAACCTGTTTGCTTGACTTGGGTTCAAACCCAGATTTGCAAAATTAGATCAAACCCGCATATTTGATGACGATTCCAGCTTGGTTTTCATGTGTTTTAAGCTGTGATTTCTATCTAATCTTATTCTTTACATGTGGTAGTTTAACCTTGATGTTTTAGTTCCACATAATATTGCTCATGTGTTGAGATTGAAGGCCGCAAACATGGCCCGAGGAAGTTGGTTTGTGGTGATTTGATGCACGCCAAGTGTTTAACAAAATGCGCAAACCAAGTTTCGATCTTGAAACGGTCGATTTGAGCCCGGTTATTGTGATATTCATGTGCTGTGTTGTTCAATGTTAGCATATATCGGTTTAGGAAATTATTATTTTTATTTAAATAAAAAAAAATTAAAAAAAATCCAAAAATCCAAAAATTTCAAAAAAAAAAAATATAAAAGTGATAGATGTATCAAATTAAGGCAAAAATGGCATCTATGAAATTTTCCTATTTTTAAAAGGTCATTTTCATAATTTAATGCTATTTTGGTATTTTATGATCATTTTTACAAATAATCCATTTTGCATAGATTAAAATTATCTAGAGTAATTTCATGCATCTAGAGTAATTTCATGCATATTTAAATTTTCATTTCGCTCACGGGGGTCCTGTCCCGGGGCGTGATAACAAGGCCATGTAATAATATTTGCCCGACTTGTATCGGGTTTACCTTTTTTGTGTTTATTTTCAAGTCATTTCAATTTCTTGGATGTTTACTTACACGCCACTTTTCATTAATTTGAGTGTAAATTTCTCTTCTAAATTATATTAGGATTAGTCTAGACATTTTAAAAAAAAACTACAAAAAACATTTGCATGGACACTTAGTGGTTTCATAAAGATTATAATTGGTAATCAAGATTGTGTGGCCATTTAAATAAACAACCTTTTAACTTAGTGGTACCGTAAAGGCGCTAATAGAAACATTGGCGTAAACAAGTCCCCGTTCCTAGAAATCTCTGGTTGCATAGGAATCGAGACACCACTCCCGTGTCTCGATTGGTTTCTAGCCGACCCCAATAGGCTAGTGGCGACTCCTAGAAATATTTAGGTTGTTAAGAATTGAAATATGAAATCCAACATCGCGCGAGGTATGGGCTTGGGAGAGCCCGTGCCTAATCTAGGGCCATTGGTCCACTTCTTTAGGCAAATACCCCTAAACCTTTCTTTCTTTTTCCCGGACGGAAAAAAAGAGGTCGTGACATTAACTTGTGCATCTCTGGTGCTGTTTCACAGGTACTCAATGCATAAATTTCTTTTTGGTTATTTGTCATCTCATTTGACTTACAATTCGCTTGTGGCCCATTGTTCCCTAGGGAGAAAGAATTGGCTGCTGTGAAGATCAATGCAGCTGACGTTGATATAATCGCTAATGAACTTGAGGTCAGTTAGCTTATGCCATGTGCTTGAACGCATTTATTCTCACTGGCTTGAGCTTTCTAATATTGTATGGTAAATTCTGAAAACAGCTGGACCGGAAGGTGGCTGAAAGGACCTTATGTGAGCATAAAGGTGATGCTGTTGCTGCAATTCGTTCCTTGCGTGGCACGAAAAATGGGATTTGTGATTTTTCTGAGGACATACCGACTTGCCCATAACATTGTCCAAGTAGGATCAAAAAGCTGTATGAGTCGTGCTTCTTTTGGGGATACATGACTTGCTTTCTGGGAGATTGTTTGTACTCTCGCCGATTTTGGTTGCCAATGTACAGCCCTGCATTTTTGCCCTTCCATGTGGTTCATGCCAGGAATTTTGGACGGTACGAAAATCATGTACAATTTCGACGAACAAAAAATCATAAATCCACGAGCCTATGCTCAATAATGTGAGGTCAATTTCCGATACAAAGCTTGGAAGAGTTGTTGGGTTGATGCCTGGTTGGATGGCGACCCTAAGTCCGAGTTCATTAGACTGAATTTAATTCGAGAAACTAAATCATCTAACTTTTTGGAAAACTGAAGACTTTTGATTGCATGTAAAATTTTGTTGAAGTAGCCCCTGGCACAATCGGCTAACTAACGACTGTAGAAAAGGCATGGATATCTTCATTGATGGACTTCCATGGGGTGAACAACTTGGGCTAACGGCGATTTAGAAGCAGAATCTGCCTTGAGCTTTAGTAGTGCGCAACCCCTGTTACCATTGCAAATCTCTCTGTTTCACCACTAAGAGTCATCAAAGTCAATTTGATTTGTACAGCTTTATGATGAGAATCTAATGTTCCCCTATAAATGTATCAAATAATGTGCTCAGCCTCCGATCTCCACAACACTTTGCAACATATCTACAAGATCCTTTGTGACTTTTCCAGTAAATGCACAAAAGTGACATACAATCATCCTAGATCCACCCGCAATTGGATTGCTCAAACGAAGGACAAACATTCTATCCTCTCGAAATGGTCCCAAAAATCTGGTCGCCAAATTTCATGGTCCAGAAGCGGCAAAGCGAGTCGAGATTGGTTGGCAACATCAACTTCCTGGCGAATAGCCAGATTTGCTTGGACTGTTCACCAATGTAATGAATAGACAAATCCTCTTGATGCACCGGATGGTTCACGTTTCCCTTGGAGTGTTGTCGCCACCAGCAGAGCGGGAAGCCTGAAATTGAAGTGCGTTCTGTCTCTGCAAATCTTTGAATCTTTCCAGTATTTCCTGGAACATTGATCGGCACTTTGGATCACTGGTTAGGAGAAAATGCAGTTCCCACATCAGTATTGAATTCTAACAAATTGACAATTTTTGTCCTCACAAAAAGGAAAAAAAAAGCTCCTGAATGACATCAACTTATGCCAGAAGAAAAAAAGGTCATGAAACTGCCTAAGAGATTCGAGGACTTCAAATCACGATGAATGATAGGTGAATTGTAATGATGCAGATAATTCACGCCCCTAGCCTGAAAAGTACCCAATTCAATAATTACATGTTAAAAGCAGCAAGATAACATACAAGAGAAAGTAGAATTCAAATAACTGAAAAACTCTGGAGGCCAAAAGTTCACGGGCCAAGCAGTCTCAGGAAGTTAGGAATGCTAAGGTTCAAGACACCCGTCTCAAATTTTTATCAGCATGGAAGTAAAATGTACATTTAAAAGATATCAACAAGAACAAAAAGAGGGCAATATAAAAACGAGCAAAACAAACGCTGACAGGGAAACAGATGAAAAAAACACATTCAGGTGACCAAAATGTAAAACACTGCACCTACAAGAGGATGAATTCGGTTACATGCTGAATGTACATGTAAAAGATATCAACAAGAACAAAATGAGGGCAGTATAAAAAGGAGCAAAACAAATGCTCACTGAGAAACAGATGAAAAAAAAAACATTCAGGTGACCAAAATGTAAAATACTGCACTTAGAAAACAATGGATTAAGTTACACGATTAAGAAGCAGATACTTACCACATCCAAAGCCATATGAACACGGCGTCTCCATTCCAACTTGGCTGTGTTCCTCTGCAGTAAGCGAAACAAACTTCCACTGCATCAACACATGTAACAACTGTTAGTTCGATAGAGACGGGATATCGACAGAAATTACAATCACTGAAAGTCAACAAACCAGACATTACAACAACTTTAACATGATGCACCATATAATCAAAAAGCCTGCTTTTCAAAAGCATTGAGAAAGTACCGTGGAAGAAAATCTGTGACTATGCAGAGGCGCTGAGGTGAAGTTACTGCTCCCATGAAAAGCAAAACATTGGGGTGCCGAAGTCTTTTCATAAGAGACGCCCGCAAGGACAAAAAAACTGTCATATTAATGGTACTTTATGAAAAGTGAGAAAAATTGTGGCAACATCAAAAGAGGTTCTCAGAAAATGCATGGTACTACGCATGCTGAGGGGGAGAGCACGGACATATAACAATCGCAAAGTCCTATGAGAAAGTTCGTCATTTTGAGTAAAACGAGAAGGTATAATCCTTTTGTAGACCCACATGCTATTACATCTATCCAACACAACACAATTAATCATAATGCAATGGATCAAGGCATGGAAAATATAAGGAAAAATATCCATAATCCTTTGGCAAAAAAAAAAAAAAGATCAAAACCTGCTATCACCACATGTACTGGAAATGTTGCGTTGCTGTATTAGTGGAACAACACTTGAATTAAAATTGCCAATGCCATCACTAATAGAGCTGACACCAATAAACTATATCCGTGCTTTGGGGAAAAAATCCCAGTTGCTACAGAATAAGCACCAAAAATTCTATTCATTAAAAGGCTTCAGAATTTTATAAAATAATAAGATACAGGCTAGTCATACAAGTGCAGAGAGACAGAGATAAATGCATGCAGTTCGAACATATTGGTCAATCTTACTTCATCTCTTTATCACACTGGTTTTCAGAATGTTCTTCCTAAACCATCTGACTGTGTAGTTCTTATCAGGAAAAGGAAAAAGAAAAAACAGAACAATCAGAAGATGTAGGGGCAAGTGACACCATCAATGGAGTCATTTGGCACCTCGATGTTGACTCGTCACATCCTGGGATAATATAGATCACTTTTTGGGCTCATTATCAACTAAAAGGCCAACCCATTATCCCTCACTTCCTCAGTCTGAATCTAGATTATCAACTGCAATTACAACCTGTCAAGGAAGGCCCTTATCAAAATTAAACCAGCCAGGTTGCATCCAGCAATCACTAAACACTATCATAACAATGTTTTCATGATTTCAATTAACAAGTCAAGGACAGACCAACAGGCTTAGAGCAAGACATAGCCTGCAAATCATGTCCTACAAGAGATGCCTTATTCAAATTAAAAAGTCTAAGCGACCCTCAGCATGTCCTGGCTGAATAATATTAGAAACAAAGAGAACTCATGAGACATAGTAAAACAAAAAAGAAAACAAACCTCTTGTCTAAAGGAATTTATCAATTCTTCTGAATATTCTTGCATCGAGAATACCTTCACCGCCACATCCTGCAACTGGATTAGATGCAAAGAAAGTTAAAATCCAAAAAAAAAAAATCATCATCAGGAGATCGCATAGGTCTATACCAAACAGTGAGATAAAGTAAGAAGCCAAATGCATTGCACTAAATCTCCTCTTTCATTTAGCAAAATAAGTAAAACATAGCAGAACGCACCAACTAAAGTTACCCACATCATTTAGTTATATATGGGAACAACACGATATCGCAAAGTCAATTACAACACTACTCTCCTTTCTTTCCACTTCTCCACAACAGGTATTTGTGCCACATTTATCGTGCCACTTATAGCAAAACACAGAATAATACCTACTGTCCAGACAGAGGACACATTTCTCCTGTGTTTCATGCCGGCAACATGAGTAAAATTCACTCCACCACCATGCATTACATATTATAAAGAGAACTTGAAGTCCGTAAGTGAATAGCATAAGAGATAGCCAAACGCTATTAGAGGAGTGAGATAAGTAGTACGTATACCATGAAGTGAGGTACATGCATTTTACATCATGACAGCATGCATCACTCTGTTAAACTAAATTCAAGGGGAGTAGAAGAACATACCGATCCATACCACAGAGCGTGATAGACAGTTCCACAAGAACCTGAGAGAGGAGGAACGGTAGACTAAATATCAGAATGAACACTAAGAGAGTACAGTATTACCATAAGCATCGCAAACACACGGAAACAAATATGACCAAGTGGTCTCAGAAGCAAGAAAAATCTACACTGCATGAAAATAATCAATTGAGACTGGATGCATTTGCAGTGCATCTCAGCAAAGTTATTGGGGAATATACATATAAACATCAACATGGAAGAATAACAGATCTGGCTTTTCAAGGACTATCCATGATTTGCAACAATAGCACTCATTTTAGAGCCTTTCCGGAGTATGTCCTACTGGCATAATGAATAGCCAGACCCAAGATTAAAGAAAAACTACAGGCGAAAAGCATATTACTTATGACTTTTCAGGCATCGCTGAACTCCTATAAAATCCCTTCCGTCACCCCGTCAGACAGAGAAAGAGAGAAAAGAGAAAGCGAGAAATTACCTGGACAAGCCGGTGCCGGATCTGGAGCCGGAGGGGGGCGCGCGGTGTTTCGCCGGTCACGCGGTGGTTCGCTGTCGAAGAGGGGGAGGGCAGACAGAGACGCGAGGAGAGACAAAGAGTAAGGGACGGACGAGTCGGGGCCGGAAGCGGAGCCAGAGGGGCGGCACGGTGGTTCGCCGGTCGGAAAGAGGGAGGGCAGAGAGAGAGGGAGGTCGCACGCCGGAGGGCAGAGAGAGAGAGGGGGGAGGTCGCACGCCGGTCGGTTGCTCGCGGTCATCTCGCCGGTATCCTCCTGGTTCGTCGGTTGCTCGCGGTGGTTCGCCGGTCAGAAAAAGCGAGGGCAGAGAGAGAGGGAGTTCGTCGGGGAGAGAGGCGAGGGTAGAGAGAGAGAGGCGCAAAGAAGAACCCGAGCGACAGAAAACCCGAGCGACAGAAGCTACAGTAGAGGAAAATTTTCAAAATGGGCGCCTAAAATTGTGGGTCCCACGAGACACGTGTCATGCTTCCACCGCCTTCTTGTTTGCCACGCTGGAGCGTCTTACGTACCTAATGGAGACGAGACTCCTTCCCGACCCCAATTTGACGACCAACGGCAGTAAAAACTCCACGACTAACCATGGTCTTGATTGCAAGAAAATTATAACCAAGGTAGGTGAGACGAAACCCATCATCTATGTCCAGCAAAGAAGAAAAGTTAGAAACAATGGGAATCCAAGGGACAGAGTCTCGAGAGTTCTCATATGGCTACTTACATTAGGAAGAGTCATGGTGTACCAATTTGTGCTTAAGCAAGTTCTTCAAAACTTTGTACGTACCGCCATGCCTAAGAAAGATGTTGGAAATTGAAATGCCATGATATAGAAAAAACAATAATAAAAGAGTTTGGAGAGCACACTTGAGAGAAGCAATGCGGTCTATAAGCTCGGAAGGGACAATTCATGCTGACAAAAAAGAAAACATGTATAGATCGATAACATGTAATGGAATGACCAACCTATAATGAATAGGAATTCTAACTATTGTGCCTTTCATGGATTTGTGTCTCTTCTTCATGGGCAATAAGCTCTTTGAGAGCAAGCACAACACCAAGCTCTTCTGGAGCGGATTCCTGATTTTTTCCCCTTCATTTTTTAGGAACAGTATTTTTTTATCCTATTGATCTATCACGCTTCAAGTGTGGGGGATTTTGATCCATTTAGCATGTCCTTCAGGAACAGCTATTCTAGTTGGAACATTTGCAGATGGAATATAAGACTTCATTACCTTAGTAGCATTATTAAATGCGTCAGCAAGTCTATTGACTATAGCTTGTAAATGTGTTAACACCTAAATTTTGGGGGTTAATTTTTGCTAAATAAAAAAAATCACAATCATATGGCATATAGTTTAGGAAAATTTTATTTTTTAATTATATTTCGTTAAGATTTTTCACATATATAGGTAATATACACTGAGAGATGCACTTTTGCACAAAAGGGGAATTTTCTTGATGGAATATGCGAAAAATATTTTATCGATATATTTAGGGGTATCCTGCTCAATCAAAATTAGAAAAGAAATATACCCCTAAGATACAATTTTTGGGCTTATAAAAGAGGTCACGTACGGTAAATTGGGAGGAGGGGGCTTCTTTTGGTGAAAAAAGAACACAAAAGTAAAAAGTAAAGGAGAGAGAAGTGACGTGAGAGCAGGGAGAAAAGAAAAAGAAAAAGAAAAAAAAACCCTAGCACTGTTCATCTTCTCCGCGAGGCAGCCCTTGCCCGCGCCGGCCACGTCCGACGACTCCGCCTGCGACGTCACAACAGCCCCCGAGCCCGCCTAGCTCCGTCATCGACGCCAACAGCCGCGACCCAGCCTTCCTCCCTCGCTGCTCGCGGCCCCTGACGACAGTAGGTCCAGATCCGAACGCCGGCATCCAAGCAGCAACGCCGCCACGCCTTAGCCGGTGATTTGCCTGCAGCCCGCACCGACCCACGACGACCCGATTCCCCCGCGACGCTGCGTCGTCCTGTCGCCGATCTGCAGCATCGGAGTTCCGGCTTACCGCCCCTCGACGCCACTCCTCTCTGCCATCCGTCCACTGGAAGCCGCGTCGCCGAGCAGTCCGCCAGTCTACCCTTCTCCGCGCCATCGCAGCCTCCAGTCTCCGTCCGCACGACTTGCACCGCCCCGACGTCGAGCCCTGCTTTGCGTCGCCCGTCCCAGATCCGCTCGTGGAGCCACTGCCGCTGCAGATCCGTGCTCCAGACGTCGGGATCTCTCCGTCTGCAGGTCCGAAGCCCCGGTCCGAAGCCCCGGCGCTCCTGTCCCGACGCCGCCGTGCCGCCCCGATCGCTGATCGACGGAGCCCGCGCCACGATCCGACGCTGCAGCAACCCAAACGCTCGCGACGCCCGCTCCCTGGTGCCGTGATGACGCTGCGCCGATCCCCGAAGCCCCTGTTGCTGTGCCGTCGTCGCGCCGCTCCCGGTGCTCTCGCCGGAACCCTAGCCGGCGATCTCCCCTCGCCGGACCGGCCACCAGCTTTATTTTTCTTTTTTTTTAGAAAAAAGAAAAAGGAAAAAAAAGAGAAAAGCAAAAGGAAACTTATGTATTTTCTTTATCTTATTTTTATTATTTTTGCTATTTTATTTTATCTTTTAGTGTAATTATTCCTTTAATGTGAAATTGAAATTCCATGATATGAAATTGCCTTGAAATTAATGATTGTCATCCGATTTTCGCGCCCAAAATCCGATTCGTAATTACTTAAAAAAATTGCCAATCCGATCTCCCGAGATTCGATTCGTGATTTATGTGAAATTGGCCAACCCGATCTCATGCGCGAGATATGATTCGTCAATTTAGATATCAATATGGCTTGATTTGCTGTGGTGTTACTTAAATTAGTTTTCTTTTAAAAAAATAAAGAAATGTAGTTTTAGGGTTTGCATGTTCATAATAGGAATTTTATTTCGAATTTCGAAAAAAAAAGAATCAAATCAATTAATTTAGGTTGCTAGTTTTTTGAACTTGGATTGCATGTTTAATTATTTGGCAATTATTAATTTCGAAATTAAAAAAAGGAAAAACACAAAAAAAAAAGTCATTATGCATATGTCATGTAGAATTAGGTACCTTTTTACACGTCATTGCATATTATGGTTAAATTGCACTTAGTTTAATTTTAGATGATATTTTTCTTAATTTATTATAATTTTAGGTATTTTCTTAAATAGATTTCATTTTAGGATTATTTAGGTTAAGATAATATTTTAGTTTAAATTAGGATATGGCTCAACATAATTCCTAATATAAATTAAATAGGATCTTAATCTAATTAGGTAATTTTCACATTTCACCTAATTTCGAATTTCTTGAAAAATACAAAAATCTCATAGGTTAAATTAGTTTTATTATTTAGGATAAAATGCATTCTTTTAAGAAAAAGAAAAATGTCACGCACGTCATTAGGGTTAGATTCATTGAGATGCATGTCATTTAGTATTTTTGATAGGCATTTAATTAGAAATCACATGTTATTAGAATTAGGTCATTTTGGTTAATATTGCATTGCATATTGCATGATTTTCAAAAAAAAAGTGAAAACAAAAAAATTGCGTGTTAATTAGAAACTATATCTAGGATTATTGATGTGGATTTTAATTTAACATTGCAGATGTTGCTTTGAGGTAAGTTTTTGCAATTTATTTATTGTTTATTTGGGTGTTAAATTGGTGGATTGTGCACCCATGACCACCTCACATGTTAGGAAATAGATTTAAAATCAATCCAAACTGCTTGCCAAACATTTTTCAAAATAAAAAGAAAGGTACCGAAAGAGCGTTAAATCCTAGCGTAACCAAGTCCCCATACCCATAGTCTCTAGCTCGTAGGAGTAAAATAATTCTCCGTTATTTTACTTGGGTTTCTAATCGACTCACCAAAAATAGATTAGTGGCGATCATAATTAAAAATCAATTGCATGTTAAGAACTTGAACCTAAGTCGCTAATTGGTATGGGCTTGGGAGAGCCCGAGTTAAGTCTAGGCTTAACAATCCATTAGCCAAACCTAGATGGTTCACACCAAAAATTGGTCACATGGCGACTGGGACTTGAGTTAAAATTCTTAGTGGACTTAGGCCAATTTTTCTTTTCTTTTGAAAAAATTTTGTTTGGCAACGAGAATTCCAAGTACATCCCTAACATTTAAGGTGTTAAATGTTTTTACAAGATGGGAGGTATAAGGGGAAGTGTTTGCTAACCTTTATTTTGCAGGGAGGTGTAGGAATGTATGGTTTATTTTCATGAACGAAGTGTTGTTTGATATAAATTGTTGTGCATGCTTTGCATTTACACTACACTTTTGCACACACAACCTGCCACCGGACCTAGGCCGCATAGGATCATTTAGGATGGTATTGAGATGTTTGCCACTCCGACCGCATGCTCGCGGTACGAGTCGCCCATCTCAATCCCGAAGTTTCTTTCATGGTGTCAAGAGTATCCACCTCGGTCCGCATGCCCGCGACCCGGGTCGGCTCTTTGACCAAGCCGAAGTCATGAGGACCCGACATAGTCCACAAGCCCATGGCTAGTCTGATCATCCTTGTGGCTTCACCTTGATAAGCCTTATAGATTAGAAATCGAGCCACTTACCATGCGCATGTCTATGTGATTGCCCATCATTGGTAAAGTAAGTTCTCTAAATTTTGTGCCTTTGCAATTTACTTACTTTATGGCATTATTTTGTCGGTCCATGGCATTAGGATTGTCCTGAGTCTTGATCAATATACAATGGGGACACCGGACATTCGAATTATTCTCCCTCCAAAGGAAGAGCTTAGCGCTTGGTGGGACAAGTTAGATCAAAATGGCCGTCAGTTCGTAGAGTCACATATTGATCAACTGCTTTCATTGCTGCATATCAACATCCATGGCGGCCTCGTCCAAGCACTCGCCCACTGTTGGTGCCCCGAGACCTCTACCTTTATCTTCAGCGGTAAGCATGAGCTCACTCCCACCTTGGAAGAGTATAGCATTGCCATAGGAAAGTCCTTAAAAGCTGAATTGATTAGTCCGCCTATCGGAATAGATCCCGTTATGGCTTTATCTGATTTTTTGAGAATTAAGGAAGATGATATAAGAAAGGTTTTAAAGGCTCACCATAATACATGTCCTTTATCCTTCTTGAAAGAAAGTTTTGAGAAAGGCACTTTATCTCAAATGTGAAGGGTTTTCCTTTTAGCTTTCTTTGGGTTTATAATTTTTCCTTACTGCAAGAATGCTATTAACCCTTTGATCGCTCAATTAGTTAAACAAGTATTGGAAGGAAAGAATTTTTTAAACATTGTTCTAACTGAAACTTTCCTTTCCCTCACTCGGTTTAAAGGAGGTGGTGATAAGATCTTCCATTCCTCTCCTGAACTTTTGCAAATTTGGTTTCTTTCACATATAAAAGGGTTTGGTGGTCTAATGACTATACATGATGTTAGTAATTTCAATCACCCTATTATGAGATTTGAGAACAACCAAAAACATGCACCGGATTATCATTATTCTAGGTGGCTAGCTTTCATGAAAAAACCAACTTCCAAGGGTTTCCTATGGCATGCTAAATGGTTCCAAGTTCGGGTAGCAAGACTCTCGTGTGGAGGAATTGGCCCAATCCCTCTATTGGGATTCACTGGAGCATTAGAGTACTATTCGACTAGAGTGACTCGTCAATATCAAGTCGTGCAAGAGCTTCCCCCGGTGTTACAAGCAGAGCCACTCCAAGTCAGTTTTTTTGATGGAAGTCGAGGCCATGAAGATTCCATTCTCACTATCAAATCGATGTGGGACATGTGCCGTCCACAAAAACTCAAATGGCTCGAGGAGGAGTTGAAAGGCAAGGAAAGAAAGTACTATGCCTCGATTAAGTATATCCAACAACACAAAATTCCCAAGGAGCTGCTTCCGAAGATACCGAAGGCGCCGTTGAAGATCACCAATCGAGCTGAGAATAAACGCCTCAAAAGAGTTGCTGAAAAATCTCAAGAGGAGAATAAACGATTACGCCGAATGGTGTCCCGAGTGTATATTGATCAAGCCAAATGAAATGCTTGTATCAATCTTGCTATTTTCATTTTTTAGATTAATGTTTAGGAAGTTGGGTCATTTACTTACCTAGTTCATTTGTTTAGGACATTTCGAATTTCTAGGCTTGTCAAAAGCTCCATTGATGAATAAAATTTCTAGAGTATTGCCATTGATCGGCGTATTTTCATTTGAGATACTTATTCGTGTTCATTTCTTAATTTAGGTGATAACGGATCCTCCACGCTCTCCCATTATCACGCGATTAAGAGCAAGAATGGCCGACCAAAGCGAGATGCGCGATCGCATGTCCTCCGTGGAAGATCAACTCAAATAGTTAGCCGCTTCCATGCAGCTTATAACAGCTCAACTTCAATCCCTCCAAGTGAACCCGAGTCCTCCACCCGCTCTCCCTGAGATAGTTGTCCCAAAGCAGGCAAACAAGGCCTAAATGGGTGAGGATGACATGCCTGAGCTAGAAGATGATCCATTCTCGATCAATGTGGAAAATGCTAAGCTTGTCAACATTCCTAAGACGGAGCAGGATGAACGCTTTGCGAAATTGGAAGAAATGTTGAAGCAATTGCAAGAGTCACAGAGTTCGCTCCCATTTGACTTGTCCATGTACGAGAAAGTCAAGATGCCAAAGAAGTTCAAAATGCCAGATTTTGAGAAATACGATGGTACTTCTTACCCAAAAGCTCATCTGCAGATATACCACGTGCGTATGGCCCAGTATGTCAAAAACGAGCCCCTTATGATCTAATCATTCCATGCGAGTTTGACTGGGCCGGCACTGAATTGGTATGTCATGAAGAATGTGAACCTTCTCAACACCTGGAATGAAGTGGCTGACGCATTTCTCAAGCAATACAAGTTCAACATGGATATTGCACCTTCCCGAGAGGATCTTGAGAGGATGGAGAAAAAGAAGAGCGAGTCGTTCAAAGAGTATGCCGTGAGATGGCGAAATCTGGCAGCTCAAATCACCCCCGAGCCTACTGACAAGGAGCTGATGAAGTTGTTTATCAAAACTCTCCCATCTGAGTTCCGTATCCGGATGGCCAGCACGTACGTTGAAAACTTCAATCAACTTATTCCTGTGGGGGAACAAATCGAGATGGGGATAAGGGAATGATGGTTTACTAAATCATCGAATAGAAGATTCTCTGCCAAGAAAGAGGAGGAGGTTGTTGTAGACGTGAATATGGCTTATGGTCAAGAAAGTACCAATCGCGCCCCGGCTATCCAGACGAATCAAAGGCAACAATAAATTGCCGGCCGTCAGCCATTCGCCCAAGCAAGAAGGCAATTCACGCCTCTCCCTGGATCTCCATCCCAAGTGTTGGCTATCCTAAGAAAGAAATGTGTGTTTACTAACGAACCAAAGCGTCCTAATCGTGAGAGCATCCGAGGCTACGACCCAATGAAGAAGTGTAATTACCATAGCGGTGAATTGGGACATTCAACTGATGAATGTTTCACCTTGAAGCACAAGATCCAAAACCTCCTGGACACAAAGGCCTTCTCATTTCAAACTGCTCGACCGAACGTCCAAAAGAATCCACTGCCAGAACATGAAGGTACGGTCAATGCTATCTTGGAGCCTGAAGTCAGTCGGATCAAGAACTCAAAAGTACACGTAGCAAATGCTTACAATGGGCTGGTAAGAGCTGGATATTATCCAAATCAGGAGGATGTTCCTCTATCACTGATGAAGGAAAGAGTCACCAGGATGGTGGATGATGGAATCATCGTTTATGCTGACCATAATTGCATAGTTTCCACTATTTCCCCCATCATTATTGATTGGGAGGAGGAGCAAGCGGTGCTCAATGCTGATAAGGAGGAAGTTGATCCTTCACTCGTGGACATGCCCCCCACTTGAAGATGCATCCAACGATGAGATAGTGATTGAAATGCCTCAACCGTATGAATATGTCAACAATAAGGCGGTCCTTTGGTCCTATGATCTAGATGTTGACCTCGTTACAAGGTCTGGTCGGACTTATTCTCAGGCCAATGTTCAACCCGTGAAACCTGTCACTGATGAAGAGGCTAAGGAGTTTCCGGCCGTGATTAAAGCAAGCGAGTATAAGGTGGTCGAACAATTATGAAAAATGCCCGCCCAGATTTCTTTGCTCGAACTCCTACTTACATCCCCTGTGCATAGAAAGTCGCTGATGAAGGTGCTAAGTGAAATTCGTGTACCTAAAACGGTCGAGGCGGAAAAGTTGGAGGATTTTGTGGGATCGATCCTTCTTAAGGACATGATCGCCTTTTCTGATGATGAATTCCCTCTAGAGGGTAGGGGGCATAACAAGGCACTCTATGTATCTGTCAAGCATAAGGCTTCTCATGTGTCCCGAGTACTCATTGATAATGGGTCCGCCCTGAACATATGTCCACTGGCCACTCTTCATCGCCTCAAGGTGGACCCGTCTAGGATACATGCTACAAAGACTTATGTCCGAGCTTTTGATGGTACGAAGAAGGAGGTGCTTGGGGAGATTCACCTTAATGTGCAGATAGGGCCGGTGGTTTTCAATGTTCCCTTCCAGGTAATGGATATCCCTACTGCCTTTTAATTTCCTGCTTGGTCGTCCCTGGATTCATACTGCTGGGGCTGTACCATCAAGTCTACATCAAGCTGTGAAATTCGTGATCAAAGGGAAGCTGGTCACTGTCTATGGCGAAAAAGATCACCGGATTTATCATGAGACAGCTATCCCCTATGTAGAGCCAGACTTTGAGTTCGAATCGAGTTACTACTCATTTGAGTTGGTATCCACTATTCATGCTTCTCGAAACTCACCACCACCAATTCCTGAAGTTTCAAATGCTGCTCTCATGATGGGGAGAGTAATGGTTGGAAATGGTTTCGCTCCTGATAATGGTCTTGGAAGAAATGGCTAGGGCATTCGAAACCCCATTGAAGCCCCCTCAAAAGTCCCGTGCTGCTGGATTAGGGTACCATGGAAGAGGTGGGGAAGGTTCTGGAGGACAAAGACAGGAACGGCGGAACCTGCCCCCTAACCAAGGGCGGGGGAGGCAAAACTCATTACCCCCGAACATTCGCGAGACATTCCCCGATCCTCCGATAATGATGCATGATGAGGCAGAAATAATGGACACCCTGGGGCAGCCAAGCGGAAAATTCGACTATTTGGTGAAGTATTCGGCTCCTCCTAGTTTCTACATTGATCCCCACGACATTGTCCCGAATGGATGGGATGGCATAGATGATCCGACACCCCCGGAGACGGAAAACCCCGAAGATGCATTGGAAGGAATCTCTAGTCTCTTCGATGACATCTTCATAGGGACCATTGACGAAGGACCTCTAGAAGAAATAGAAATGGGCTCTAGCCCACAAGAGAGCAATCTTACGGCATACAGAGGTGCGGAAATGGTCCAATCCAATACAACAAATGCTGACATTGATGACCTCGATGACTTGAATGAAGATTCCATTGAGGTGCAGCGAAGCTGTGAACAACATGAAAAAGCAAGGCCCTCACATCTGAACAGACTGTCACTATTAATTTAGATGACACCGAAGAAATCAAGGAAGTTAAAATTGGGGCAAATCTCCCTAAAGACGAGGCCGATCGCCTAATTCAGCTACTAAAGGAATACCAAGATGGCTTTGCATGGACTTATGCTGACATGCCTGGTTTAGACCCATCGATCGTCGAGCATTGCTTGCCTACTAATTCGGACGTACCACCTAAGAAGCAAAGGCTCCGAAGAACTAAACCCGAGCTCTCGAAGAAGATAGAAGAAGAGGTGATGAAGCTTTTGAAGGTGGGGTTCATCGAAGTCTCGCAATACCCTGAATGGGTAGCTAACATCGTCCCAGTGATGAAGAAAGATGGTCGAGTTCAAGTTTGCGTCGACTATCGAGATTTGAACAAGGCTAGCCCAAAAGATGATTTCCCACTACCTCACATAGATGTCCTTGTGGATAGTACTGCCGGATTTGAATTATTTTCATTTATGGATGGTTTTTCTGGGTACAATCAGATAAGAATGAAGGAAGAAGATAAGGAGAAGACTGCATTTATCACCCTATGAGGGACCTTTCATTACAAGGTCATGCCCTTTGGACTCAAGAACGCAGGGGCAACTTACCAACGAGTCATGGTAACATTATTCCACGATATGATGCATTAGGAGATTGAAGTCTATGTTGATGATATGATTGCAAAGACTCGGCCCAGAAGAAGCCATGTAGAAACCCTGAAGAAGTTGTTTGATCGACTCCGTGAATTCAAGCTTCGGCTAAATCCCACTAAATGCGTGTTCGGGGCAACATCCGGTAAATTACTCGGATTCATTGTAAGCAGTAAGGGGATTGAGATTGACCCATTCAAGGCTAAGGCCATATGCGAATTGCAACCTCCATCAACAATGAAAGAAGTTCGGAGCCTCTTGGGAAGACTGAATTACATAGCCCGGTTCATTTCCCAACTCTCTGAAATTGCCAAGCCATTCTTCAAGCTCCTAAAGAAGAATGCACGAATCAACTGGGATGATGAGTGTCGAGAAGCGTTCAACAAGTTAAAGCAGTACCTGATGAATCCACTAGTTCTTGTCCCACTATCACCGGGGCATTCCTTGATTCTCTACCTTACCATTCATAGTGAGTCATTGGGAGCAATGTTGGCTCAGGAGAGTCCTGTAGATAAAAAAGAACGAGCCATTTATTATCTAAGTAAGAAGTTCACTGTATTAGAGCTGAAATATTCTGATGTTGAAAAGACTTGTGCAGCATTGGTGTGGGTATTGCATAGATTGCGACAATACACACTACATTATCAGACATTCCTCGTAACTAAGAACGACCCCATCAAGTATTTACTTGATCAGCCAGCTTTGGTGGGTAAGTTGGCCAAATGGAAATTTTTGATCTCCGAATTTGATGTGTGATTCATGCCACAAAAGTCGGTTAAGGGTCGAGCGATCGCTGATCTATTGGCTGGAAATTCAGGAGTCTCTAATGACGATGACAGTTTCCTTGATGACCGTGTCTTGAGTGTAAATGAAGACTCTTGGAAGATGTTCTTTGATGGAGCTGTAAACTTGTCTGGTTCTGGTACTGGGGCAGTTCTGATATCCCCAGATGGACAACACTATCCGGTAGCTGCAAAATTGATATTCCCATGCACTAACAATGTGGCCGAGTATAAGGCTTGCATCCTCGGACCTCAAGCCGCAATTGAGATGGGTGTGGCCAAGTTAATGATATTTGGAGATTCGGCACTGATCATATTACAGACTGTAGGTGAGTGGAAGACCAAGGATGCCAAGTTGCTCCCGTACCATAAGTACTTAGAAGATTTGGTAAAGGAGTTTGACGAAATTTCATTTGAATACTTGCCAAGGTCTCATAATCAATTTGCGGATGCGCTCGCGACTTTGTCGTCTATGTTGCAAGTCACTGACGGGTTAGAGGTTGAGCCTTTGAAGATAGAGGTTTTGCCGAAGCCGTCTTACTGTATGATCATAACTGAAGAACCTGATGGAAAACCATGGTATTACGATATCATGAGCTACATTAAAAGGCAAGAATTTCCCGAAGGAAGCACTCCAGCTGATAGGAAGTACATCATGAAGATGGCCTCAAAGTTTTTCGTTAGTGGTGAGAATTTGTATAAAAGAACTTATGATTTAGTCTTGTTACGGTGTGTGGGTGCAGCTGAAGCCACTCAAATCATACAAGAAGTTCACGAAGGGGTGTGTGGCCCTCATATGAATGGGCACATGTTGGCTAAAAAGATCATTAGATTAGGCTATTATTGGCTCACGCTAGAGAGTGACTGTATTAAGCATGTTCAAAGATATTATCATTGCCAAGTCTATGGTGATAAGATAAATGTTCCTCCAATTGAACTACACCAGTTTTCCAAGCCATGGCCCCTCTAAATGTGGGGCATTGATGTGATCGGCCCAATAAACCCGAAGGCTTCCAATGGGCATCAATTCATTTTAGTGGCCATAGACTATTTCTCCAAATGGATCGAAACTACATCATTTGCAAGTGTCACTGCCCACAATGTTGTGAAGTTCATCAAACGTGACATAATTGTTCGCTATGGTGTCCCTGAAATAATTATCACTGACAACAGAACAAATTGAACAACAAGCTTGTTGATGAGTTGTTCAACGAGTTTAAGATCAAGCATCTGAATTCGCCCCCTTATCGCCCTTAAATGAACGGGGCTGTTGAAGCGGCCAATAAGAATATTAAGAGGATCTTGGCCAAGACAGCTGAGAATTATCGAGATTGGCATGACAGATTACCCTTCACACTAATGGCATACCGGACATCGATCCGTACTTCTACTGGGGCAACGCCTTTTGCTCTGGTGTACGGCATGGAAGCAGTTTTACCTGTGGAAGTAGAAATTCCGTCCTTGAGAGTTTTATCCCAAGCAGAGTTGTCTGAAGCTGAATGGTCGCAACAAAGACTTGAACAGTTAAACTTGATTGATGAGAAAAGACTGAAGGCTCTTTGTCATGGCCAAGCTTATCAGCAAAGAGTTGCCAGATCCTTCAACCGAAAAGTACGACCGAGACATTTCGAGGTAAATGATCTTGTTCTAAGGAAGTTGTTGCTGATTTTTCCAGATCCTGGGGGCAAATTCGCTCAAAATTACGGCGGCCCGTATGTGGTGAAGAAGGTACTTCCTGGGGGTACCCTGATCTTGGCAGAGATGGATGGTCGTGAGTTTTCTACTCCAGTCAATGCTGATGTTGTCAAGAAGTATTATCCATGATAGAATTTGCCTTGAACTGCAAGTATTTTATGATGAATAAGATGCCTCAATCAGTGGGATTGTTCAAATTTGTCATAAATTTTGCATTCTTCTTCCTTAATGAATCGCGTGGGATAAATCGAATATGTCAAATGGGATACCTTGGAATGATGAAAGGCAAGCCTTATCCCATACACTATCCCATACACTAATCCTTGGTGAGTTGTGCGGAGAAATTCCATGCCCGCAAGGAAGAGGGTGATCTCGCAAAGGGTACACTAACCAAGGTGACGAGAGGCAGTTCTTTCTCTACCCAAAACACTACAGGTATACCCATTGTTTAACCCTTCGAGCCCAAACATGTGAAGAGTTTTTAAATCATCCCTGTCAAGGATCATCCCACATTGGGATAATATTTGAGATGAATGATAGGAATTTTCTTACTCACACTTGCATCAATTTTCGAGTATTACTTTCGCATTGTAACTTGTACGATAATTCAAAATGCCCTAGGATGATGAAGAGTAGTTATTTCTCTATCCTATACACTTTTATCCATTGCATAGCCCACTTGAGCTTATGAATTCATTTCATTTTAAACCCAATTGGTGATCATCCCCCACACTGGGGCAAGACAAAAACATTCAAGTGGCATGAACTAGGATGCCGACAAAAATGGAGATTTTGTCCAAAGAAAAGAGTGCAAAAATGGGGCATGAAAAAGCAGTGTGCCTGGTAAAAGTAAGGCCGAATGCCCAAAGAAAAATAAAACACCTGATATGGTGAGTCGTACCCTGAACAAGGCAATACTGAAAAAAAAAAAAAAAACTCAAATATTGTTGCAATCAATGAGTGCAAAGAATGAAGAAGGAAATTTGTGGAAATGTCAATATGATTACCAACTTTGACCATCTAAACACTTTTTGAGCTGAGCTTAATGATCCTTTCATTTCACAACCCATGAACTAAGCCTACATTACGTCCCTTGCAAAGTCTCTTCAGATTATGGCACTTGAATTAACGTAAGAGTTCATATGCTTAAAAGCATCGCTTGAAGAAGTGCGAGTAAGATTATTACTGTCTCATTTCATATGTTTCTTGATTTGAAAATCCCAGGACAGTTATGAAATGTCATTTTTCAAATAGCCTCGACTCAAAGAGTCCCCTTTGTTAAGCCGTTGACCAAACCCACATTACGGTCCCTCTTAAAGACCTCTCAAATTGGTGAAATCGTACCACTTGCGAGATTACTCAGACCCTTGTTTGGCATGATGATGGTGAGATAAGTGATTGACAAAATCCTGTATCAAAGGTCAGGATGAAATTGTCATTTTAATGAGGATGAGAGAAAAAGTCCTTTCAGACCAAAGGATCCCTCATTTGACACATTCATGACACTCGTGTTCATAATGGAAATTAGGCGGTGCAAAATTAATGGAAATCCTCATGAACCTCCATTATATTGATGCATGTTTATAATTACAAATGCATGTTGCCTCTCCTACGATCATGTTTTGCAGGAGATGTATCCCCGAAGATTGGAGATGTTACTAGGTAAGTATATCTCTATCCATACCTTGAATATTTGTCATTACACAGGTATTCCCTTTTAAGCATATCGACACTCAATTGAGTTGTCCCCCAAAGATTTTTCCTCCAGATTAAATCTGATTAAGGCGACCGAAGAATAGTTCAGGTCCTGGTCAGATGATTTCTATCGCAAGGCTAGGCAAACGAAGAATGGTTCGGGTCCTAGCCAAGCAAAACCTCAATCTAGGCGACCGTAGAATGGTACGGGTCCTGAACAACATTTATTGCTCTAATAGGCGACCGTAGAATGGTACGGGTCCTGGAAAAGCAATTTCTTCATTCAGGCAACTGTAGAATGGTACAGGTCCTGGAAAAATAATTTTCTTCGTCGAGGCGACCGTAGAATGGTACGGGTCTTGGAAAATAAATCCTCATTCAGGTGACTGTAGAATGGTACGGGTCCTGGAAAATAAATCCCCGTTTAGGCGACCGTAAAATGGTATGGGTCCTAGACAAAACCTTTCTGCCGTACTAGGCGACCGTAGAATGGTACAGGTCCTGGGAAAGCAGTTCTTTACAAAACTTTTCTGCCATACTGGGCAACCGTAGAATGGTACGGGTCCTGAGAAAGCAGCTCATTTCTGCCATACTGGGCGACCATAGAATGGTACGAGTCCTGGATAGGTAACACTCACTACCTCGAATTATTTTATCCTCCTTGAAGGTAAGTTATTTCAGGTAGGTTCATCTATCATTTACATTAGTATTTTCATGCATCATATAATTTGCATTAAAAAAATGGAATTTATGTTCCGACAAAAAATCATTCATTGCATGAGCATGACCAAAATTTAGGTCTCAATTTGTCCTTGAAGTCAACCTCTGCGAGCTCACCTTCAAAGAGGGGCAGCTGTTGACACCTAAATTTTTGGGGTTAATTTTTGCTAAATAAAAAAAATCACAATCACATGGCATATAATTTAGGAAAATTTTATTATTTTATTATATTTTGTTAAGATTTTTCACATATTTAGGTAATATACACTGAGAGATGCACTTTTGCACAAAAGGGGAATTTTCTTGATGGAATATGCGAAAAATATTTTATCGATATATTTAGGGGTATCCTGCTCAATCAAAATTAGAAATGAAATATACCCCTAAGATACAATTTTTGGGCTTATAAAAGAGGTCACGTACGGTAAATTGGGAGGAGGGGGCTCCTTTTGGTGAAAAAAGAACACAAAAGTAAAAAAGTAAAGGTGAGAGAAGTGACGTGAGAGTAGGGAGAAAAGAAAAGGAAAAAGAAAAAAAAAACCCTAGCACTGTTCATCTTCTCCGCGAGGCAGCCCTTGCCCGCGCCGGCCCCACGTCCGCGCCGACCACCTCCGACGACTCCGCCTGCGACGTCACAACAGCCCCCGAGCCCGCCTAGCTCCGTCATCGACGCCAACAGCCGCGACCCAACCTTCCTCGCTTGCTGCTCGCGGCCCCTGACGACAGCAAGTCCAGATCCAAACGCCGGCATCCAAGCAGCAACGCCGCCCCGCCTTAGCCGGTGATTCGCCTGCAGCCCGCACCGACCCACGACGACCCGATTCCCCCGCGACGCTGCGTCGTCCTGTCGCCGATCTGCAACATCGGAGTTCCGGCGCACCGCCCCTCGACGCCACTCCTCTCTGCCATCCGTCCACTGGAAGCCGCGTCGTCGAGCAGTCCGCCAGTCCGCCCTTCTCCGCGCCAGCGCAGCCGCTAGTCTCCGTCCGCACGACCCGCGCCGCCCCGACGTCGAGCCCTGCTTTGCGTCGCCCGTCCCAGATCCGCTCGTGGAGCCACTGCCGCTGCAGATCCGTGCTCCAGACGTCGGGATCTCTCCGCCTGCAGGTCCGAAGCCCCGGAGCTCCTGTCCCAATGCCGCCGTGCCGCCCCGATCGCTGATCGACGGAGCCCGCGCGACGATCCAACGCTGCAGCAACCCAGACGCTCGCGACGCCCGCTCCCTGGTGCCGCGACGCCGCTGCACCGATCCCCGAAGCCCCTGTTGCTGTGCCGCCGTCGCGCCACTCCCGGTGCCCTCGCCGGACTGGCCACCAGCTTTATTTTTCTTTTTTTTAGAAAAAAGAAAAAGGAAAAAAAAAAAGAGAAAAGCAAAAGGAAACTTAGGTATTTTCTTTATCTTATTTTTATTATTTTTGCTATTTTATTTTATCTTTTTAGTGTAATTATTCCTGTGAAATTGAAATTCCATGATATGAAATTGCCTTGAAATTAGTGATTGTCAATCCGATTTTCGTGCCCGAAATCCGACTTGCAATTACTTAAAAAAATTGCCAATCCGATCTCCCGCCCGAGATCCGATTCGTGATTTATGTGAAATTGGCCAACCCGATCTGATGCGCGAGATATGGTTCGTCAATTTGGGTATCAATATGGCTTGATTTGCTGTGGTGTTACTTAAATTAGTTTTCTTTAAAAAAAAATCAAAAAAAAATGTAGTTTTAGGGTTTGCATGTTCATAATAGGAATTTTATTTCGAATTTCGAAAAAAAAATCAAATCAATTAATTTAGGTTGCTAGTTTTTTTGAACTTGGATTGCATGTTTAATTATTTGGCAATTATTAATTTCGAAATTAAAAAAAAAGGAAAAACACAAAAAAATTCATTATGCATATGTCATGTAGAATTAGGGTACCTTTTGTACGTCATTGCATATTAGGGTTAAATTGCACTTAGTTTAATTTTAGATGATATTTTTCTTAATTTATTATAATTTTAGGCATTTTCTTAAATAGATTGCATTTTAGGATTATTTAGGTTAAGATAATATTTTAGTTTAAATTAGGATATGGCTCAACATAATTCCTAATATAAATTAAATAGGATCTTAATCTAATTAGGTAATTTTCACATTTCACCTAATTTCGAATTTCTTGAAAAATACAAAAAATCTCATATGTTAAATTAGTTTTATTATTTAGGATAAAATGCATTCTTTTAAGAAAAAGAAAAAATGTCATATGCACGTCGTTAGGGTTAGATTCATTGAGATGCATGTCATTTAGTATTTTTGATAGGCTCATTTAATTAGAAATCACATGTTATTAGAATTAGGTCATTTTGGTTAATATTGCATTGCATATTGCATGATTTTCATTAAAAAAAAAGTGAAAAAAAAAATTGCGTGTTAATTAGAAACCATATCTAGGATTATTGATGTGGATTTTAATTTAACATTGCAGATGCTTTTGTTGTTTTGAGGTAAGTTTTTGCAATTTATTTAGTGTTTATTTGGGTGTTAAATTGGTGGATTGTGCACCCGTATGACCACCTCACATGTTAGGGAAATAGATTTAAAATCAATCCAAACTGCTTGCCAAACATTTTTCAAAATAAAAAGAAAGGTACCAAAAGAGCGTTAGAGAATCCTAGCGTAACCAAGTCCCCGTACCCATAGTCTCTGGTTCGTAGGAGTAAAATAATTCTCCCGTTATTTTACTTGGGTTTCTAATCGACCCACCAAAAATAGATTAGTGGCGACTCCTAATTAAAAATCAATTGCATGTTAAGAACTTGAACCTAAGTCGCGAATTGGCATGGGCTTGGGAGAGCCCGAGTTAAGTCTAGACTTAACAATCCATTAGCCAAACCCTAGGTGGTTCACACCCGAAAAAATGGTCGCGACAAAATGGATTATGCATTGCACCTCGTTTTCCCACTCAGGAGTCCTTAGGTCTAATTGAGATAATTTTTTCTTATTCCATGAGAAAACCTTAATTGATTTTTGCTTTATAGTCATGAAAGTTGTTGGTGTCCCAATTAATGGAAACATAATCTCATAGAAATGACAATCTGCGAATTTGGCAGTAAAAATATCAGTAGTTGGTTCCAAGAACCTAATGATTAACGGTGAATTAAACCCAATATAAATGCCTATATGGCGTTGGGGACCCATTTTCATTCTTTTGTTGGTGCTACAGGCACCTATACTGCACAACTAAACGTGCGTAAATATGAAATATTTGGTTCATAACCAATAACCATTTGAATGGGAGATTGTAAAAGACTAGCAGTGGGGCATAATCTTATTAGGGCTGCCGCATGTAAAACAACATGACCCATGCTGTATCGTTGAGATTCGTTTTCAATAATAGAATGCGGGTAATGATTTAGATATGTTTCATTAAGGATTCTGTCAATCCATTTTGAGTATGAACATATGTGATTGGGTGCTCAACCTCAATTCCAAGTGAAGCATAATAGGTATAAAAATTTTTTGATGTAAATTTACTAGCATTATCCATCCTTATGCTTTTAATTGGATAATCAGGGAATTATGTCCGGAGCTTTATAATCTAGACAAGTAAACGTGCAAATGTAACATTGCACATAGATAATAGGCAAACATGGGATCATCTATATGATGCGTCCACTAGTACTATAAATTATCGAAACGGTCCACTTGGTGGTTGTATTAGTCCACAAATATCATCTTGAATTCTTTGCAGGAATAAAGGGGATTCAAAATTAATATTTATTATAGAAGGTTTGGTAATGAGTTTTCCTTGTGAACAAGCTTCACAATTATAATATTTGGATAATAATACATTTGTATTTTTTAAATGGTGTCTTTTTGTATTCTGAATTATTCTACGCATCGTTGAAGTGACAGGACGACCAAGGCGATCATGCCATAGTCCAAACTAATCAAGTTTTACCAATCTCTATGATATAATGGCGTATGTTTTAATGGCCTTAATCATAACACAATAAAAATCCATAGAAGAAGCTTATAACTTATCAGGCCATTCTTATAAGAGGTAATGCCAATATATTTCTTATCTTGCTCATAAATAGTCTTAATACGATACCCATTACAGCGTACATTTTTGAAACTAAGCAGATTCATTTTTGATCTATTGCTTAGAAATGCATCCTCAATATGCATGATTGTGCCATTTGGCAAAACAATTGTGGCATTTCCAAAATAATCAATGATCGGAACATGACCTGATATTGTATGGATATGTGCCTTACGTAATGTCATACTTGAGAAAAAATGTCTACTAAGAAATATGGTATATGTTAATGAACTATCAAACAAACAAACATCTTCCTTTTTCTTGATATTTTTCATTTACATTTATGTTGACAACTTCAGGTGTCAAGTATCATAAAATTTACATATTAGTTATAAAGTCAAATAAAATTTCAAAATAATAAATATTATATAATGTTCATAAGCATTTTGTTGACACCTAAATTTTGACGATTTGGTCATTTATTTATTATATAGAAAATTATGGGTCAATTTTATCCCTGAAAAATTTTTTAATTGCATATAGATTTAGGTGCATTTATTTTTAATTTGCATTTTTTGCGTTTTATTGGACCGGTGGTGGATGGATTCAAATTAATAGTTCTAAGCTTTAACTTGGTAGGCTGGATTAAGCCCCATGAAACGAGCAAATTGGCTTGAGCCCGTTTTATTTTAATGACAAAAATTACCTAAATGGAGATTTAAAATGATATTATGGTGGATTTTTGAAATTTAAGAAAATTGGGTTGCAATCTTATCTTTAGGTGATAAAATCATTAAAGAATATTCAGGAGATGAGAAAATTAAAAAAGGATTTTTGTGATCAAGAGGTTATATGCAATCTTCGAGACGAAGCATTCCACGGGAATCACATTTTTTGCCTATAAAATGGTAGCTTTTTTTAATTTTTAATTTTTAATTTTCACTTATTTTATGTTATGTTATCTTTTTTTTTTAAGTTTAGTTATTTAAATTGTAGCATTGGATGTCAATATTCATGAATCTTGTAGGCATTAACCGCACGGGTCAACCACCGCTCGTTGTGGCTGCGCTAGATAAGGCCTTCGTGACGTCTTCCCTTGGACTGAAGGGTTCGAACCCCAGCGTACGCACTTGAGGACTTACGTGGGATGCCGGGGTGATGGTTACCCGCTAGCGTCCCCCCAATTTGCTCCACCGGTTGTCAGCTTACAGGGGTTCCTAGGTCACAAAAAAAAAAAAAAAAACCGCACAGGTCTTGTCTAAAATTATTGTAATTATTAATTTGATCCGTAAGATGTTGGATTATTTTTTAAATTATATTAATTTTTGGGCATTTTGATAGTATTTTAATTATTAAGTCATTATAGTTATTAATTTCATCCGTAAGATTTCGTGATAAGATTTTTAATTATTTTGAACTTTATGTTGTGATGTTTAGGGTTAAAATAACGTTAATTTAACCCGTGAGACAACGGATTATTTTTCGGTTATTTTAATTCTTATTAGATGAATATCTTGATTGTTTAAATATAGTTGCTTATCTTGGAAAAACACTAAAAATCAAAATCAAAAATCAAAAAAATCAAATCTTGCATCGGAGTGTGTTAGTAAATTAGGATTGCATTTTTAGGATTGCATTTTTAGATGATTTTTGGAATAAATTAGGATTGAATTTTTTTAGATAGGACTCTTAAATAATGTTTGCACATTTAAATAATCTCATTTTTCTTTTAAAATAGTTTTCTAAGATAGGATAGGGTTTAAGTCAAGTTAACTCCTAAAACATATTAGAAAATTATGCATTTTTCAATAGTTTAATTAGGATTTTTTATTAATTCCGAATTTCAATAAAAATACAAAAATATTAGGTGCATGTTAGGTTCATTTAATTAGAATTAGCTTGTTAGTAAAATTAGGTCATGTAGTTAAAGTGCATGTTTTAAATTCGAAATAAAAGAAAACCCAAAAAATTGTTTGCTTCGTGTGTTTATTTCTTTTGATGTGATTTATTTGATTCGTTGAGTATTTAATAATAACTAAAAACCCGTGTGATCACCCTATTGCATGATAGAAATTTAGGTTACAATAAATCCATGCTGCTTGCAAAAACATTTTGAAAATAAAAAAGAACGGTACCGAAAGGGCATTAGAAAAATCTAGTGTAACCAAGTCCATGTACCCTTAGTCTCTGGTTCGTAGAAGTAAAATAATTCTCCCATTATTTTACTTAAGTGTCTAATCGACCTACCATAAATTAATTAGTGACGACTCCTAGATAAAATTCATGTGCATGTTAAAAACTCGAACCTAAGTTGCGAATTGATTTGGGCTTGGGAGAGCCCAAGCTAAGTTTAAAGACTTAGTAGTCCATTAGCCTAAACCTAGGTGGTGTACCCAAAATTTAGGTCGCGACACATTTTATTATATGACCATATTAGAGAACAATAAAAGGTAATACATTTAAAGAAAAGCAGCTAGAAAATAAATTATTAGAATCATAAAATTCGAAGTCCAAGTCATCATCCACCAATCTGATGCCTCATCAAAGTAATCAAAGGTCCTTAAAGAAATCAGAGACATATAAGGATGCATTTGCTACTTCAAGAGTAAAATGAGTCCCACCGACAGAGATATTGTTAGCATCAACAGTGGTTATGGCAGTATGATTGATTTCAATGGCATGAGATTTACAACGCTTGCCCGTATTTTTTAAAGATGCCTAGTATATATCAATAAAGTGCTTTGATGTATAACAAGTAGTGACTTGTGCATAGTCATGTTACAGTGATGGCAGATACTTTCATTAGTCACATTCTTTAGTTTCTTTTCTTTGTCAAGATTCACGTCAAAGTGAGATTTCCTAAGACGGTTAAATTTCTTGACATCCCTTCTAAGATTATGTTCTTGCCGCGATTATAGCCCTTAAAATGGCCAATACTTTTTTTTAGAGTTAGCATGTGTTTCAAGCAATACTTTTGAGCTAGTAGGTCTAAGATTATGATTTTTAAGCAGCAATTCATTAGTTTGCTCAGCAATGAGGAGCACAGAAATTAATTCAAAGTTTGTAACAAACTGATGTTGTCACTATTGCTGTTGCAATACAATATTCCAAGCATGGAAGGTAGAAAAAAGTTTTCTCTAACAGTTCTGCATCAGTGAGCTTAATACCACATAACTCAAGCCGAGAAACAATATTAAATAAAGCGGAGTTATAGTCAGACACTAATTTAAAATATTGCAATATGAGATTTTGCTAGTTATATTGTGCTTGAGGGATGATAGCAATTTTGGTATGATCATACCTATCCTTCAACCTCTTCCACAAAGTCTGAGGGTCTCGAATGGATAAATATTGAGTTTGCAATCTTTCATGCAAATGACGACAAATAAAAATCAGTGCATTTGCTTTATCTTTTGCGTTTGAGGTTCCGACTCCTGTAATTACATTAGTGAGACATTGCCCTTGGAGCTGCATTTCTATGTCAAGGCAATAGGATAGATAATTATTTCCACTCACTTTCAGAATGTGGAATTTGGGCTTTTTAATATTTGTCATAATTCTTGCAAAAATAAATCTTTAAATTAATTAGAATGATTTTCAAATATCCACCGTCACTTTAAGAGCAGAAGGATACTTTTAAAATTGAAATTGGTTTCAGGCCAAGAAAAAAAAAATGAAGAATTGATAGGAGAAGATCAAGTATAAGTTGATTAATGAAAACAAATAGAACACTTACCTTGCAAAAATCACTTACTCAATTGGTAGATTTTCGTGCTGACAACGTGTTGTAAAATATCACATTGCAAATATAAAATAGAGAGAATAGAGAGATTGAGTAGAAAAAGCTAGAGGAGAAAATTTTAGTTTCACTATCACTTTTTACTATGACAAAAACTAAACTCATATTTATAATAAAACAATGATGCACTTATCATTAATGTCAATATATTGAATAGTACATATATTGGATAGGGAGATAAACATTCATTGAATAGAGATGTGTACTTAGAATGTAGGATACAAATGTACCATAATAAGTAGATTAGATAAAATAAATATAATGAATATTCATTCATATATTTCATTCATTCACGTATTTCATAACAACGGCATTATTATAACATGGAGAAATGCATCTCTCTTGATCTTGGTAAATTTTACGTCTTTAGACTCACATTGAACCGGTGCTCTTGACCATTTATTCAAAATCAGTCAAATTAATAATCTCTCTTAAGCTTCCCTCCCCCTTGTTTCCATTTTATTCCAAAGTAAGATGAAAACATCATAACTGTCATAACTTTCACATAATACTCAACTATTAAGTGTTGTAATTTCTATAAAAGATTCTCTCAAATGTCATAACTTTCAATCGATCGCTCAATGCCGAAAAATTTAAGAACTTATGCTTGAATATCGAAAATCTGACGTGGTATAACATTTGTGATGAATGTTTTTAAAAAGTTATGATACTCAAATGATCAATTGATAAATTATATGGCACTCAAATAATCGAAAAAAAAATTATGATACTTAAATGAGCACTATACATTAATTATGATAGTCAAGTGATAAAAAAAAATTATGGCACTTGAATGTGCACGGTATGAAAATTATGGCATTTGTATGTTATCTCCAAAAGTATATGCTTCCTTTTGTTTTTAACATATGAGTCTAAGTGATGATAGGATAGAGTGTTGCAGCCCGCCCACCAATCTACTCAAACAGAGATAATTGAATAAACCATCCTTCATTTTTTTTGTTTGGTTGTAGAATCCTTCACTATACTTGGTGTTGACACTTAAATTTTGGCGGCCTATTTAGTCATTTATCTCATTAAAAAATCAAGGATTAATTTTAACCCCTAAAAAATATAATTTAACTGCATATTTGTTGGGCCGGCGGTGAATGGATTTTGAATGGCTCTAAATATTGAAGCCCACAAGAGCATTAAACTTTGGATAAGTTGATAATTCCTCCATGGTGATTGATATTACATTTACATGGGTGTCTTAAATTTTTAAGAGTCGATTAAGAAATTTCCAGCACATTGACACTGACATATTTGTGCATTTAAGGGAACGAATGCAAGGGAAGGACAACGTGTAAGTGGCCACCGATTCGTTCATGGGGAAGCCCATCCACGTGCAGGAAAATTATGCACTTGGCAATAATTCAGTCAACAAGGGGGGCAAGAAATTGACCAACATTATTTTAGGAGGAAAGAATTTATGCATGAATCTCTGGTCCGATTCACGCAATGGGCAAAGTAATAAGGAATGGAAGAAGCAGGAAAATCAGCATGAGAAGGGAATGTTGGGCACGTTCTATATTGTGGGCATGGATTTGCCAAAATATATATATATATATATATATATATATATATATATATATATATATATATATATCCCTACAGAGAAGGCATTCGGTTAATGAGGAAAAGGAAAGAAAAGAGAATATATTTCAAAGCATGCACTGAAGGAAACAAATTATGCTTTCTTTCCTCGATGGATTACACCCTTTCACTATAAATTGACTCGTTACAGGACAAAAAAGGGGGGGCATTCTTCATACGAGAGAGAAAACACGTGAGAATCGAGAGCGGAGAGGGAGCTCCACCAGAAGCTCTTCACGGCCGTGACTTTGCTGAGTTCATGGCCGCACCTTGACACCGATCTTGCTGCCGATCGTCCGTTGCATTGACAACGACCAGCTTTCCAGTGATCCTCCCCGATGATAGAGCAACAGCGTTCACTTCCAGTCAAGCCTTGATCAACAACCACAAAGCTTTGGAGGCTACACAATGGAATACAAGGCCACGGAAGAGTGAGAGAGAAGGCTGCTTTCCTTGGTCAAAGACTTCGTTGGATCCAATTTGAATTATTTGCAGACACCTCAGTCCATTCAAGCCATCCCTGACGTTGAAGTTCCACGGCTAAAACAGCCAAATTCGGTCATCGCAAGTCCCTTGCACCGGGCGACTCCGCTGTTGTTGTGGCCTTGCCACGCGACGGGGCTGCTTTTCTGGTCTCGCCGTGTGGACAACGAAGCTGCTGCTCCCCCCATCTCGACGCGCCGCCCCTGCTTCATCCTACCATCGGTGGCGCTGCTGGGCTCGTGCCACATCAAAAGCCTATTGGGCGCTCTTCGCATTAAATATTTTTTGGCCTTTGCAGGTTAAGAGGAGAGCTTCAAACGGGGGTCAAAGGAACTGTATTGCGGGGTTACATTAAAATATAGAAAGGCTCCTAAGAGGGGACGATCGGCAAATAAGAAAGCCCAGTTTCGGTGGTGTCCGATAATATTGACGCAACCCTTACTGAGCCGAGAGCCCTCTCCACCGTTGAGTGCCGCAAGCGATTCCCAAAACGTTATCGTGAGCCAGCTACCGTGAAGCAAAATTGATCGTGACTCCTACGATCTGATACCCGTCCAAACTAGGAAACAACAATCAAGGTAGGTAAAATTCCCATCTAAATTAATTCTTGAATATTTCGTTTGCTCAATTGAGGTATTGCATTATGATGTTATCTTGTCCCATGTTTCCCGAATAGTCTTTCAAATTGGGAAATCTTCCTAATTTCGCAACGTACACGGTCCGATTTCACGCTCGAAATACGACCCGCAATCGTACGGAAAAATACCAATCCGATCTCACGCTCGAGATACGATTCGTGATTTTATTTTAAAAATTGGCCAATCCAATCTCAAATGCGAGATACGATTCGTCAATTTATTTCCCAAAATTAAATGGACATGGATGATATCTTGCTTGATTTGGTGCCGTGCTTTCTTGATGCCTCCATTTGATTGCTCCCGTAAAAGAAAAACCCAAAAATATATATTTGAGTTAGATTAGGTTCACGTTAGAACATATTTTGCATGTTTAGAATAGGAAATTTATTCATTTCGAATTCCTTAAATAAAAATCCAAAAAAAAATGCAATCATTTAGGATGTTAGTTTTAAATTTGAATTGCATGTTTAATTATTTGGCAATTTTAATTTCGAATTTCGTAATAAAAAAATTAGAATTATGGCATTCTTTGCACGTCATTGCATATTAGGATAGATTGCATGCTTATTAAGAAAATAAAAAAATCATGTGCACGTCATATAGCGTTAGGTTCATGAAATGCACGTCATTTAGTGATTGTTGCTAGGTTCATTTAATTAGAAATTGCTCGTCATTAGGACAATGTCATTTTGGATAATTTAGATCACATGTTTAATTATTGCATGTTCATTAAGAAAACACAAAAAATTATTTTACTCATTCATATAGTTTAGGCTATACTGTCATGTCATATTATTTCATGTTAAATTAGTAGCATGCGTTGCATATTGCACGATTTTAATTAATTAAGTAAAAACAAAAAGAAATTGCGTGTTAATTAGAAATCATATCTAGAATTGTTGATGTGAATTCTGATCTAACAACGCAGAGGCTTCCGTTGCTATGAGGTAAATCCCGTAATTGATTCATTGCTTTCTTGGATGTTAAATTGGTGGTTTGCACACCCACATGATCACCTCACGTGTTAGGGAAATAGATTTAAAATTAATCCAAACTGCCTGCAAATTTTTTTGAAAATAAAAGAGAAAGGTACCGAAAGGGCGTTAGAGAAATCTAGCGTAACCAAGTCTCCGAACTCATTAATCTCTGGTTCGTAGGAGTAAAGTAAATCTCCCGTTACTTTACTTGGGTTTCTAATCGACTCACCAAAATAGATTAGTGGCGACTCCTAATTGAAATATCATTTGCATGTTAAGAACTTGAACCTAAATCATGAATTGGTATGGGCTTGGGAGAGCCCGAGTTAAGTCTAGGTTTAACAATCCATTAACCAAATCCTAGGTGGATCACCCGAAAATTTGGTCGCGACACTTGGACGATGAAATTATTTAGATAGAAACTTGTGTGTTGGATTAAATTCAATGAGATCATATGACTAGTTAATATTCTTGAACTTTTACACCTGAAGGTTTCATAGAATTCTAACATTGTCAGATTAGAAGAACAAAGTGCAAATCCCCTTTCGGCGGTTTCCAATCGACCTCCTTATCTAAAGCATAAAGAGTCCTCCCTACTATTGCGTATCAAATTGCAAGGAATTAGGCTTAGCAAAAATAGAGCGCCACGCAATTATTCCTGCATATAAGTAGATCTCCTCCTCCTACGGTACTATTCAACTACCACCAATTTGCTTCTGTCTGTGAGTTCCTGCTCATTGTAAATTGGTACTGTGAATGAGAGAGGCTAGTAGCGAGATACAAGCTGGAATCCAACTATATGTTATGCAAATGAAGCTGTCAAAGTAGTTGACGCAATTGAGTTTCTTTTCTGCGACACGATGATGCATGTGTGTGAGTGAGTGAACGGAGATTGTTTGGTAATGTGAAGTTTCTTCTCTGTTCCCTATTTTTATCTTCTTTTTTTTGTATGGTTCCAGATGGACTTGCAATGACTATTGTGTATGTTCCCGAAAGTATATAAAGCAAGGAATTATACTTTCAAAGAATCCCCTTGGAAATTCAGTTCAATTGCGAATAATATATGGAGATCATGATTTCCAAAAAAAAAAAAAATTGGGCCAAATGGATGCCCACAGTACAAAATTACAATAGGCTTCTCATCTAAAATTCAATTAGAGCAAGTCAAAAAGCTCAACAAGATTAGATGGTCTTGTCATGAATTCAAAGTATAAATCTTAGAGGTTTGCTCATTTGAACCGGCGTTATTGAAAAACTATTGTTAAACACAATAAGAGTACCACTCGAATTGAATTGTCAAATGGGAAAAGAAAGAACGGAGTCAAAAGGAGGCGTCTCCAATTTGTATTTTTTTTTTTTCATGCGTTCCCAGAGGCAGATGAACAAAATGCGACAAAATTTGGAAAAATCTAAAGGCACATATAATAAAATAATATCCGCCGGAGCAGATATCCAGAGACACCAGTTTCCGAAGAGGAAGGAGCTCGCAGCGTGGGGTGGGGAGTTCCCCCCGTCGTCTTCTCTCATGTCATCATGTCAAACCTTAACCAGCATCGTTCTCCCTTCGCATCGTTCGCCTGCATCTCCCTCTTCGCGGTCCCGCCGCTTGCCGAGGATGTCTACTCATCCCATATTCCCTGATCATCGTCCCCTTCACCTCCTTCTCAAATGCCACGAATTGCCGGTCGAGATGGAGCCCTCATCGTCGGAGAAGCATGAGGCCGACTATGACGACGACGACGACGAAGCGAAACCAGAGCGGGTCGTCCAAGTCCCCCGGCAAAAGTACATCCCCGTCACTAAGGCACAGCTTTTGGACGCCATTTTGACGACCGCGTTCGACGACCCGGACGAAGCCCTTCAGTTCCTCAATGTGTCTCGGTAAGACTTCCTCTCTACTCGTCATCTTCACCGTCCTTACCGAATCGCGAAAACTCGATGGTACTGCCTCACTCAAAAACTTCCGTTGGACGCCGACCAAGGTGTTTGGACGCCATTATTCATGCTGAACATAAGGTCGTTCTAGAAGACATGCGGGCTGATTATTCCATCATTTGGGGTTTCGCGGGAAAGGAGGAAACGGTTGATGATGGGAGGCAAAGCAAGCTCGTCGCCGATGAGATGAAGTCCGACGCGACCATGAGCCGCGAGGAGGGTAAGATAGAAATTGAGGAGCAATTTCCTCTAATGTCCTCTACTATGTTGAAGAAACTGGTTGGTTCTTCCGTAAACAGTGGGAGGAAATGCGGTGGTGATCCATCCAGGTTAGTTATGGTGCCACATAGCAGCAAACGTGCTTCAGAATTCAAGTGAATTAAGTTTCTCATTGAGTCGCCCGTTCATTCGTTATTCCAGTTCATGCTCAGGCAAATCTGACTCACAACGACCATTTTTGTTAGAGTTGCTGTGGCCACTCGTTTCCAGCGGGCTTTCATGCGACTTCTTTGCAATGCACAGTTTGAAGAGCTATCGGCTAGTGATTTAATGGAAGAGAGCTTCTAAGGCCAATGCTATAATTTACAGGTAAACACATCCCAGATAATGGTGCTGAAAGTTTGATATTTTCACCTATCTTTATACCGAGTTTCGAATTGCCTACTGAGAAGATGTATTACTGTTGGACATTTTTTATTCCGATGACCTTGTTGCAACGCAATCCAACCATTGCATGGTTTCAACTGATGTACGATGCTGATGACATGACATATGATTGCAGCATGCCACTGTTTCTGATGCTTATATCGTGTTCTCTTTTTCAATTTTGTTTTATTCTTGTTCTGTATGTGTTTTGATTGCAAGCACTGAATTGTGCAGTTATTTGCCTTTGACTCATTATGTACTAGAGTTCTTGCTATATATCAGCTTATCAGGCATGTGAAGAAGCTGCTTGGATTTGATCAAAAAAAAAGAAGCTGCTCAGATGAGAGTGCATGCTCCTGTTCTTACATACAATCGCTTGGACAAATTGGGACAGTGGAATCCTGATACAAAGCATATTCGTAATGCTAAACAGATAACTACATTTACAAGCGTGTTGTTGCTGATCCCACTTAGTGGAATAAGAGGTTAATTTCTCTTACAACTAAAGCAACCGAGAAGTTTGGCTATACTTCTATTAATTTGGGTTTCCATCGTAGAGCTCTGCCACTATATCTCAAGTTATCTAGATTTATACTCTGCCAGTGTAGAAGAAATTTAGATTGTACTACTAATTGCTTTTATATTAATACAGTCCAGTAAAGAAGAAGAAGGTTTTTGGACGTCTTAAATAGCTTCTTTACTAATATACTGACAGTAAAATTTTGTTTGTCGGATCTTTTTAATTGTACTAAGTGAGGACATCAGTTGGATATTGTTTGCAGTCAATGGATCTTTACCTTAGTTGTGAGAAAAATTTGAAACTTCTCTACAGCAGCGTGCTATATGAAGATGCTATATGAGGATGTTGTCTTTCTCATTTGTGATCTCTTCAGTGAATCTATGTGGATGACTTGCTATTGGCTTACATTTTCTTTCCAGTCTATCATTATCAACTCATATCATACAGGCGGGGTTATGCAACTGAGAGGCAGAAGGGCCTACTGCTAGTTGAAAAACTGGATTACATACAGTCCAAACTTCTGCAAGGAATTCTCGTTACCATATCAAAACCATTGGGGAAGCTTGGCGCGTGGGTGATTGAGGTCATTCTTTTCTCTGCAGCATGTTTCTACACCCAAGGACCTCATCTTTTCATTACCGAATGCCTAAATATAAATGAAGGCTGTATGGGTTTAATTCAATAGAAATATGCCTTTCATGCCGGAAATCTATTTTCTACAGAACAATAAAATCTGAAGAACATTTTGGATATCAAGAATATAGAGTGAAGGTCGGAAATTTTAAAAGATGAATCTTGTTTCAGAAAGAGAAAATGAAGGAGAACGGTTTTGAGATGGAAGTTCTGGAGCAAAACTAATTTGATAGGAATCTTCTCCTTTTTCTTCTTTTGGTGCTGAAAATTCTGAAAAGTTGATTGTGCCTGTTATCCAAGCTTTAGGTGAAAGTAGACTGCAGTTTCTTTGTTTTTAACGAAAACAATCTTTTTATTATGTCACAAGCACTCCCTGTAACCTATTATTTCCCATGAAAAGAGAAGATGATAGTTTGTAATATTTTTGGTGAACCGGACATACCCAAATGTTCTTTGAGGCTCGTCCTTCGGGTTCTGCAATTTAAGAAATGCGGTTCTTTTTTTAACATGTAAATTCTACATATTGCAATTCTTCTATAGGAATTTGCTTCAAGATGTGAAAAAAATTATTATTATTATTATTTTTACTTATGTCAAGCTGTACTGCCTTCCCGTAAATGCATCATCTACTTTTCTCCTTTCAGAGAATATGGCTTAATTTTATTGTGTTAAACAGAAATTGAAAGGTTCTTATTCCACCGAAGAAATCAAGGATTGGACAAAGAAGTTTAAGCATTGGGTTTTAGAAGCTTCTGACTTGCAGAACTCAGATTTTCTAGAGATCCTTGATGGTACATTTGAAGTAGGGTCACAGTTAAATCAGGAGCTCCCTATCTGGCTTGCAGCCCAAAAGGCAGTGACACGTTACGAAGGCATCTTATCATCAACTGGACCTCGTGGAAGGCTTTTAAGGAAATTGCTTACATTGACTGGGCTTGTGCCGCCAATGCCAAAAACCCCATTTGAGTTCAAGGGTGATAACGACGAATCAGAACCTTATTTAAGGTTTGTGAACTCAATTTCAGTTTTCTTCCTTTCATCAAGTAAATTCTTCAATATCTTATTGATCAAATTTTGAACTAGAATGCATTTTATTTGACATAATAGATTAAAGTGTTTATGGTCATGCAGGCCAATCTCCATATCCATGATTTCACGTAGTGATGTATGGAGGCCAGTTACAAAGAAATCTTGGACAAACAATGTTTGGGAAGTGTTGAAGACCGGAGTTTCCATTCGCCTTTCGCAATCTATCCTTTAGGTATTCACCTTCATGAAATTTGCTGCTTTTTCAACATTTTATACTTTCATCGAACTATCCTTTTAAGTCGTAGGTTATTGACTAGGCAAACTTGATGATGCGACATCTCCCCTTTTCTGCGGCTTTTCTCTCCGAAATTTCTTTCGAGTTTGCATAATATTTCGAGACGAAGGCCCTAGACAAAAAAACTACACTGAAAAAACGAAAAACGGCACTGTAGCTACATTTTTTCCCCGTTATGTGCACTACTGCATTGAGTTTGAGTAGACAAACCTTGATGATGCGGCATCTCCCCTTTCCTGTGTCCTTTCTCTCCGAAATTTCTTTCGACTCTGCATAATATTTCGAAACGAAGGCCTTGGACAAAAAAACTGCGCAGAATTAAGGAAGAACGGCAATGTATCTACATTTTTTCCCCATTATGTTCATTATTGCATTGTGTTTGAGTAGACAAACCTTTACGATGTGGCTACTCCCCTTTTCTACCGGCTTTTTCCCCAAAATTTCTTTTGACTCTACATAATATTTCGAGACAAAGGCCTCGGACAAAAAAACCGCGTAGAAAAAACATGAAACGGCACTGTAACTACATTTTTTCCCCGTTATGTGCACTATTGCATTGAGTTTGAGTAGGCAAACTTTGTAGATGCGGCATCTCCCCTTTTCTGCGCGCTTTTTCCACAAATTTTCTTTCGACTCTCCATAATTTTATGAGATGACGGCCTTGGACAAAAAAACTGCGCAGAAAAAAAGAGGAACGACACTGTACCTACATTTTTTGCCCATTATGTGCACTTCTGCATTGAGTTTGAGTAGGCAAACATTGATAATGCGGCATCTCCCCTTTTTTGCGGCTTTTCTCTCTGAAATTTCTTTCGAGTTTGCATAATATTTCGAGACGAAGACCCGAGACAAAAAAATTGCACAGAAAAAACGAAGAACAACACTATAGCTACATTTTTTTCCTGTTATGTGACAATTGCATTGAGTTTGACTAGGTAAACCTTGATGATGAGGCATCCCTCCTTTTTTGCGGGCTTTTTCCCCCGAAATTTCTTTCGACTTTACATAATATTTCAAGATGAAGGCCTCAAACAAAAAAACTGCGCAGAAAAAACGTGAAACGGCACTGTAGCTACAATTTTTCCCCGTTATGTGCATTATTGCATTGAGTTTGAGTATGTATTTATTACATATTTTAGGTATTTTTGTATTTTAGGTATATTAGTACAGTTTACTATTTGATAAAAAAAATTAAAGAATGATGAAGGGGAAAAAAAGAAATAATAAAGAAAATAATTTAAAAAGAGAGGAAAAATAAAATAAAATAAATTAGAGAATAGTGTCGCATAAGATTTTCATCATCTCAGTTCATGAATTTTAGGTTTACTTACAATGATATGCCATTTATATAAAATATATATATATATATATATATATATATATATATATATACATGATATAATGTGAATATATCCGATATTAATACTACAATTTACCAAACAATTGATAGGATATAGGAAAATCCCAAGATTTTATATTCTATCCTATCTATGATTAGAAATCCGACCAAACGTAGCCTAATTAGGCATTCAATAAATCCAAATAACCCCTGACCCCTATACCCATAATATCCTTGGAATTACCCTAAACCATAAGGTTACATTTGGTAGACGGTATAAAATTCAGGATGGGATAAAATTTATCCTACCCTCCATTACTACCTGCTTAAGACGATAAAATATAATATAAAGGGATATAGACATAATATAATTATTCTATGAGAGGTGTCGAATAAATGTGGATAGGATTTCGAATATCCATAATTAGAAAGTTATTTTTTTCGCATAACAAACTTCTTAAATTAACAAAATAAAATTATATTTCAATACGAATAATATTTGAATTTTAATATAAGAAATTCAAAATTATAAAAAAACAATTTAGTTATTTTAATTTATACATTCAAATTTAATTATATTTTATAATTATAAATTCAATATATAAATATAGATATAGATATATTATCATATTCATTACGTATTTTAGGTAAGTATTTTAGGTATATTAGTATAGTTTACTATTTGATAAAATTTTATTGGAAAATGATGGAAAGGGAAGAAAGAAATCAAAAATAAATTAATTAAAAAAGATAGGAAAATAAAATAAAAAAATTAAATAAAAATAAAGTATGCAAGAATGTCACGAGAGATTTTTACTATGTTTGTTTGCAAAATTTTTTGTTCATTTATATCAATATGCTTTTTATACCAAATAATGTACATGATATGTAATAATATGATGTTAATATATCCGACTTTATTACTATAATGAACATTGGATATGAAATAACAAAATTCTTGGATTTCTTGTCGTATTATATCAAATTCTATTATGATTAAAATTCAAGATTACCAAACATAATATAAACATCCTTGCATTACACGTGGGTTCTTTGAGGGCTATTTTTTGTTATATTGGATTTTCCTGTGAACCTATTTCAATGGTTACTGGAGATAATAATTATAGGGTATACAAGGAGTTGTTCATGAAAAATCAAAAGTGAGAGCATTGCTAAGGTAAAAGAGAGAGAGAGAGAGAAAAAAAAAGATGAAAGAACACGTGATGTGCGTATTTAGGAAAAACTAGGAGTGACCAAGTTACATATATCCTAATATGATGATCATCCATCAGAGCAATTGATATGATCTCATGCTACCACCAAAAAAGGATATAAGTCGATTATTCGATGTAAAATTGTAGATTACCAAATTCAATAATGAATAAGATGGATATATTGCTCATAGTTATAGATGAATTGCGGAAACAAATTAATCATATGTTCTAAAATATATTTATTGTTACGCATCAGTCCTTTTTAGAATTACTGGTGAGGTAAATAAATGGCCGTTTATTCTAATTTTGCAATTTTACATGCTAGAAAGTAAACGAGCCAGTTAAAAAACAGATGCAAACGACGGGAATTCACCTCGCAAGGAAAAAATTTCTAGTAACTTGCGGCGGTATTTTCAGGAAAAGGGGAAAAAAAAAAAAAAGGGGGTAAATAGAACGAGTTTCTCGAGTGCGGTCAATCTATCAATTAAAAAAGCATTTCGACTTTGAAGAAGAAAAGAAAAAATTACAAACAGGAAAAAACAAAAAGAAAGAGAAAAAGAGGAGAGAAATTGAAGGAGGGAGGGAGGGGTATCGTGCCCGTCATCGATCGAGTGAAGAAGCTCCTTCTGTCCTCCATCGGACGAAAGCGGGAAGTCCGGCCCCTCCTCTCCTCTCGTCGTCGGCTTCGATTCCGCCTTCTCCCTCTCTTTCTGCTGCTTCCTGCTGCTGCCTGCTTCTCATCCAGCAGACGATCCCAGCTGCCAGCAGTCGAGGCCCACTCCCCGCGAGTGTCTGTGACCGACCCCCATCAATCATCCCGTCGTCCTCGTCGTCGTCTCCCTGAATTTCGCCGGTTCGCGGTTCTTGCGGAGCCTTTGTCGATCCAATGTCGAGCTCCGGTGCGATTCCGGGCCTTCCAGCTCTTGCTTACGAACCCTAAATACTCTCTCCCCGCGTGTCATTCGCTCTCCCAAGCTTAGGTAATTTCTCGAGGTAATCCGTGGGGTTCCTTGTTCTGTCGACCTTTTTGTTGTGCTGTTTTGCCCCGAATGCCGGTTTTGATTTTTTGTGTTTTACTTGATTCGATGCGCATGAGCGAGACCTTTCTCGATCGATTGCCTGTTTTGCCGAACGCCCGCACCGTGTTAAAAGCTTTGTAATTGTTGGTGTTTTGCTTTTCGCATAGCGGAGGAAGTGGCTTCTCCCCAATCGTGCTTTGGTTTTGGAAACAGAACGTTTTTGGTAGACCCGCATCAAGAGTCTCTCTGTTGACGTTCTCTTGCTCTCTGTGACACTAAATCCTACCCAACGAGAAATTTTGTTAGAAGTTTGGACCTTGTGCAGCCCAAATTCTGTCGATGTAGCACTAAGAGAGGACAAGTGGTTGCTGATCATATGTTTGCCATTCTGCTACTCATAATCCTTAGCGACAACACTTGAAGCCTCACTAAAAGGCAATGGCAGATATTTTAATAGCTCCTTTCATTTGGGAACTGGACTGATTGATGTGGAATCGATGATGGGAAATGGGAAGCCACATGCGTGAATTAACCTAGGGTGAAGCCTGACTCTAACATGATGTCAGAAAATCCAACCAAGAACTTGAGCCATTAGTTGAAATGAGACTATACCTATAGAAGGCGAATTGGAAACGTTGTAGACAAGGATATGCGATATTTTAACCCCCTTCTCATGTGCAAATTGAATTAAGAACGGCACACGGAAGAGACCAAGGGGGGGAGCCACACATGTGCATTTATCCGTTTGGTTCTGATACCACGTTAAAAAGTACTAAAAATATAAAAAATGTAAGGCATTATGCAGAGAAGGATTCATGTGTATAAGGCCTATTGAAACCTTGTAAGCAGATGACGTGGAACACTTTGACAGGTGTTATACTGATACATTCCATTGTTGAAGTTTTTAGACTAGGAGAAAATGAAGTAAGAAATTATATGTGGAGAAGAGCTGGATGAATCTGTTTTTTAATTTTTGACAATTAGTAGACTTGTCTTGAGATACCAAGGGTATAGGGACTAGTCTGAAACCCAAGTTCATGTTCCGAGCTGGGAAGTTGGTATAGACAAAGAAGATTTATGTAGGATGATTACAAGTTGAGTGCAGTTTGTTCTGATCCTGGTGATGTCATGCACGTCCATGTGGTGTTTTCACGCATTTTCCTGAAACAAAATTCAGCAAAAACTATTTGATTGTTGCTACTCCTAGAATTCCATTGTTTATATCTCATTTCTATTTTAATTCCACACAGGTCCTCTCAAGGAATTGAATGGATTCTTTCCAACCCTTGCATTAACGGTATGCTTTTCAATTATGCTAGATAGTGTAATCAGGTTTTTTTTGCTTTCATTAGCATTCCTAATATCTGAATAGTCTGGGAGAAACCATGCTTGCAAGTCCAGGACATTTTTAGCCTGCCATGACTATTTAGCTTGCCACGATTACGGTTGCCGTGAGACTTGTATTATTCTCAACCTTGCTGGTGGTGCTTGCTTGTAACGTAATGTAATGAAAATTTGCGACTATTGATTGTTCCTTGCCCAATGCCCATGTAATAGTGCCTCATCTGGAAGGTTTTTATCTTCTTTATTTGCCGAATCTGTTTGATACCTGAAATCAGTTGATGTATAGTTTAGGCTGAGAATGGCATCATGTTCAAGTGAATGGCATCAGTGACTTTATGATGTTTTCCCAATTTTCACATTTCTGGATCTTATTTACTGGGTACTCTTGCTGTAATTGATGTCATGTTACATTTCTTCTTCAGCTAGTGTATGTAAACATGAATCGCCCAACCACACGAAGTAAAAATAAAAAGCCCAAGCCATCCAATGATGTAGACAAGATTTCAGACACATTGAGGTAATTGGAACTCACTTTACATCTATGCAAGCCTCTTTACATTAATAATTGGTCGTCCTTGCTTTATACTTTGCAGGAAAATTCATGCGTCTGGTGAAATAACACAGGATGACATAAACCAGTTATACAATATTGGGAAGCCAGTATGCCAGGGCTGCCGAGTAAATGCTAAAGATAACCCAAATTGCTTTTGTGGCCTGATTCCATCTCCCAATGGAAGCCGGAAATCTGGAATATGGCAGAAGATGTCAGATGTTATACAGTCTTTGGGTCCGGACCCGTTTAAGGAACTTCGTGCTTCACTCGACTCACCGGCTGGATTAACTAATTTGGGTGCAACATGCTATGCTAACAGTATCCTTCAATGTCTTTACATGAATACTACTTTTCGAAAAGGAGTCTTGTCCATTGAAATTGATGTACTGAGAAAACAACCTGTGCTGGATCAGCTTGCCCGGCTCTTTGCTCAGCTTCATGCAAGTAAAAGAGCATTTGTGGATTCTGCTCCATTTATAAAGACACTGGAGTTGGATAATGGCGTTCAACAAGATAGCCATGAATTTTTAACCTTACTTCTTTCTCTGCTGGAGAGATGCCTCAGCAATTCCCGGAGTGTTGTGCCTAGGACTATTGTTCAAGATCTCTTTCGTGGCAGTGTTTCTCATGTGACAACGTAAGGATATTTAGTTGTGTTATTCCTATTTCTTTTCTATTATACTCCATCGTCTAATCAGTAAAATAACCATGAGAGCGATGGCATTCAGCAATGAACAGATGATTAAAAATCAATTTTTGTAAGAATGGTGCAAAGCTAAAAGTGTAGATCAAGTTATTCGTGGTGCTTTTTTCAGAAGAAATAAGTGGGAGGTAATGAAAATGTAAGTGAAGAAATTTGAAGTGAAATATATGAAAGAAATGATTTCCTTTGAAGTTGTTTGGAAGGGTGAGGATTAGGAGTAAAGAAAAGATGAAGATTTGAGAGTTGACTTGTTTGGAAAGGAAAAGAAATTGGGAGGAAAGAAAATATTTATGTAGCAAATGACTATTTTCCCCTAGATTTGGTGAAGATATAGGTATAAAATAACACCTGAATAACCAGGCTAATTACATGTGAGCAGAATAAGTTGTAGTGCTCTTTATTTTCCAAATGTCTTGAGTGATATGTTTTAAATGATTCTCGCTGACTAGATTGTAAAATGTCATGCTGATAAGAATTAGTAAAAAAGGTGTATATTTGAGGCGAGTACAAGGGCATTTTGAGGAATTGGCAAGGTGTCCGACCATTTCTCCATCTGTTAATTCTCAATTTGGTGTGAAACCTTTTGTTTGGGGGGGGGGGGGGGGGGTGGCAATGGATTCTTTCCCACACCTTACATCTTCACCTTATTTTTCACTAGCCCTTCTAAACAAGGTAATTTAACTCTCTACCCACTCTTCTTCCTCACCCATCCCCCAACTTTTTGGACTTCCAATTAGAGGGTTAAAATTTTAGAATCATTTGAAAGTAAGCATAAATGTACCTATATGAAAAAAAAAAAGAAAAAAAAAGGAAAGTGACCATAAATGTATGGGATTTAAAGTGAAATTATTAATACTTTTCAAGCTCTTTAATATTTCAGTTGCTTCTTTTTTGCTCAACTCTTGTAATTTAGTTACATTTGATTAAGCTTGTTCTAGTTACCTTTCTCTCAGGTGTTTGGTTTTCTTTGACATTGCTTTGATACATTCGATACTTTGCATGTTAACAATCATTTTGTGAAGCTGTTTTCTAAAGCCACGGGCATGTTTTTGTGAAGGCATCTTGTGACATGGCCATATGGCTTTATTTGCCTTTCTGTAATGTTTCTGTTTGAAATAAATTCAATTGGAGAGATTCTTAATTTTTTCATGAGGGGATGCTGTGGTAGGAGTTACTTTTCACAAAATAATTGAAAGTCTTATTGCTTTAAGTTACAAAAGCCATGACATTTGCCTTTGGACCAAATTTCTGCCTACAGCTGCTCAAGATGTGGGAAAGATTCAGAGGCCTCTTCAAAGATTGAAGACTTCTATGAGTTGGAACTGAATGTGTTGGGTTTGAAAAGTTTGGATGAAAGTTTAGACGATTATCTACGGGTAGAGGAGCTCAATGGGGAAAATCAGTACTTTTGTGAATCCTGTGAAGCAAGAGTTGATGCTAGCCGAAGCATAAAGCTTCGGACACTTCCTCGCGTACTTAATATCCAGCTTAAGCGTTATGTTTTCCTTCCTAAGGTACTTTTTAACAATTACAACATATATATATATATATATATATATATATATATATATATTTTGTCTTGATTATGTCTCTAGAAAGTCAACTAGACTTTTGGAACTTGAGAGAAGATTTTATTACAAAAATCGCACTGATGTAAGATTGTCTGTGTAGACACCATTGAGTGGAATGGCTGTGTCAGTTTGTCATTATAGGGTCTATTGAAAGATTAAAGCTGGAACTGTTGAAAATAATTTCTTCCTGTAACTTCTCACACTTGATGTCTCAACAATGGTAGAACCAATGATGTTGGATGACTCCAAGTGTTTGACCCTTCTCTTTGGTAAAGATTCCATTTTGGCTTATAGTTAAAATTGATAATAGTGTCTCTGTATTCCTTGTCTCTCTCTCTCTCTCTCTCTCTCCCCGTGTGGTAGGATAGATTGTTTGTTCTCTTGTATATGCATTTACTTAGTTTGCATCTACTTATTGTTGATACATTTTAATTCTGTTATTGTAGACTACAACAAAGAAAAAAATCACTTCTGCATTTTCTTTTCCTCGGGAACTTGATATGCGGAAGAGATTATGTGACCCAGCTCAGGTTGATTTAATATATGACTTGTCAGCAATCCTGATACACAAAGGAACTGCTGTAAACAGTGGGCATTACATTGCTCATATAAGAGATGAGAAGAGAGGGCAGTGGTGGGAGTTTGATGACGAGCATGTCTCAAATTTAGGTGATCACCCATTTGGAGAAGATTCATCAGGTCACAAGAGTAAACCTCCACAAAAGGAGCCACTTGTGCACTCTTCGCCAGTTTCTGCTGCTGGTGATGCTACAGATGTGCTGCCACAATTTGCAGAAAATGGTAATTCAGAACATTCTGAGATCTTTTCATCTGCTGATGCCTACATGCTTATGTACAATCTGCGGCAAACCAATGTGCATCTCCGGAAGACATCCATGGTTCTGGATGCCAATAATACAGAAACTGAACGCACGGACAGCACATCAAATGATATCACTTCTCTTCCATCTTACCTTAGAGATGAGGTAGATGAATTGAATGCATCATATGTGGAAGCATGCCACCAGTATAAACTACGGAAGGAAACAACATTGTGTCTTATTGAAGAAAGGAGGCAAGAGGTGCGCCTAATTCTTTCAGAAGCTCCTGTTCAATCATTTGAGGAACCTTTTTATTGGATATCAGCAAATTGGCTCCGCCTGTGGGTTGACAATATTATGCCTCCGTAAGTACAGATGCTCTAGCTTCACCACCATAGCCATGTGCTTCTCCCTTTCACTCTGACATGCATCCTTCTTAAATACCGACTTACTCCTTCACCCCAGTATTCGTACATTAAGCTCATAGAGTTTGTGTTCTCCTTGTGACCTGAAGCACCGACATCCTTGCTCTTTTCCTCAGTATGACTGGTTTCACATTTCCCTAGGACTCTTTCTCAAGCATGGCTAGTTCTTCAACTTGAACATCTGGGACAACTCTATCTTTTCACACTGGCGTGTTCGACAAGTTGTTCTACATGTTGATTATCATCGTCTTCATTGACCTCTTTGTTAACATTGCTTGAATTATGCTCATTTTTGGCCCTTTTAAAAGCATTAGTGGATTCAAGTTGGGAGATTCAGCTTCAAATGAACTCATTTGACTATGAATGACTTTGATCTGCCATCAGATCATAAAGAGAACTGTCTTGTTGGTAATTACTCCTTTGTGCACAAAAAATGACTCACTGAATCCATTGCCATGACTTGTAGCATACGCTCATACCAAAAGTGGTGTAGGATAATCTGACTGATAATCTGACTATTACAATCACAGAGACAAATACCGCTTCTGGGATTCAAACAGTAAGTCAAGATGAAATATGTTGGGATATTATAAGCAATCAATAAGCTTAGTAGGGTTTGGTATACAGTATTTCTGATGGAGTAAGTAATAAGGATCAACTCAAGGATTCTTAAGCATGAAAGTCGAGGAAATGATCACGCCACACAACTCAAAAGTGAACAATTGATGAAAACTGAATGATAAGTGTCTGTCTTCTCAATTAGATGAACATTATATTTGCAGGGTCTATTGAAATCCTAGTCCATGGAGAGAGGAAAACTGTAGAGTTCCAATTTGACTAAAAATACCTGCTTAAAGTAGAATGTGTACTTGAAATTCCAATATAACTTACAGACAAAACAAGTAGCAACTGGGAGAAGAATTCTACCAGTAGTAGGACTCTTATTGGAATCATGGACTGATGAAACAGTAAGTCTTCACCAAAACCTTGTTATCATGTCAATTTTTTTGACAATGATCAACTCGTTTGATCTGATGAGCCATGTCAAAAGATAATTGACATTGAAGAATGAACTTGATTAAAAGAAGTGGTTTTAACAAATCAAACATGAGTAATTCCTCCCTCATAAAGATAACTCGTGATTTGGTGCCTTCAAAAACTCTATATTGCTATCCCAAGGCCCAATCCAAAAATTAAAAGAGGAAAGCAGGATACTGTAGTTGGTTTTAGTTACTATTTATATGTTACTTATCATTATCCATGGCATTTTGGGAGGATTACCATCATGTGTATTTTCCTGGCTTTACTGTGATGTCTGGCAGTGTTCTGGATAACACTCTCATTCAATGCTCTCATGGAAAAGTTCACATGGCAGAAGTAGGCTCTATGAAGCGATTGTCTGCCAGTGCTTGGGTGAAATTGTTCTCAAAGGTACTTAGTTGTTTTTCATGAGGTTACCTCTTGCCTAACTGCTATAATTTTACTATGAATTAGTGTTGGGTGGTCAGTGTAATTGCTGTTGTACATTCCTGATTTACTTGAATATTTTCTTTTGTCAATCAAATTCTTTCACCTTCTCGAAGGAAAAGGAGTGACTCATCTTTTTTAATTTGGGAACACGGTTTATGGATATTAAGATGCTACCCTCCCCCTTCCAAAAAAAAAAAAAAATACACACAAAAAAAATTAAGTGCTAAGTCTCAGATTTGAGGATCTATCATTCATTAGAGAAAAGCCCTCCACAAACAATCAGTAGCTTCAATGGACTCATTAACCATATTCTCTGGTTAGGGGCACAAAATAAGTGTTCCTACTCATTATACCCAGTTGCCATGTTAATATATTCCACCTGTTAATGTGGTTGGGAATCTTTAATTAGACTAAGTAGCTGCTGATTCTTCTATATTTTCTTTAGGGCCCTTCTCCAATTGGAGCAAATATTGAAATGTCTAAGTGTTTATAAGCTGTCAAAACTTCACAGTGAGACAATAACCAGAAGCATTGCTGTGTTTATTGCTTAAGTGCTAAAGCTACCAGAAGAATTCATCCAGCAAACTGACTTATGCGTGCATTACTGTGGATCTTGGTGTGCTTTCTTTTGTTTCTTTTTTCCTCTTCCAAGCTGTACTCAAACTTATAAAATAAGGTTTTGCAGTGTACAACAAAATAGATTTTTCTTAGTTGATTCCTATATGCTTCCACTATTTTAAGTCAAGACAAGATACAATCTTCAGCACCTCTGTTGTCAGTGATCCGTCATCTGAGGCTTTCAGTTATCATTTCATTCTAAACTCCAGCTCTTGCTCATAATTCGTTTCAATGTGCTGTACTGTTAATATTAACTGCTTTCTATTGTTCTTTTTTTCAGTATGGTGGGGGGCCAGCACTGGCCAAGGATGACTACTGCGTGGACTGCCTAAAAGAGGCGGCACACAAACTGGTTTGTGCTGACAGCTATAGGGATCGGAGAAAAACAGTGAAGGAACTTGCAGATTCTGTGCTTTCTGGAAATTGTACTGATGGAACGTACTATGTATCAAAGGCCTGGTATGGTTGTGTAATTTTCTGTTATGTCTTCCCTATTGATCCCTTGTCATTACCAGTCACCAGCCAGAAGTGCTTGGGTAATTAAATGTCAAAAATGTTTTGACAATAGAGTAAAGGATTGTTGCTTGTCAACTACCTATGGCTTGGGACCAGATAAATCCTACCTAGGTCCAGTTATTGAGTATCTTCGAATCCTTGAAGAAATTCGTAAGATCATATTCATCAAATGTGAAGATGAGTAGTATTCCATTGAACCCAAAACGTGTTTGGAGCTTCCTTTTTTCCCTGTGTCAAACTTAAAAGAACTGGCAATCTTTGATTTTTCAAGAAGGCAATTCCAGGTTCACTTATCAGCTGTAGAGAGTTGTTTCCAAATTGAGATGGTGAGGCATAGTTGTCTTTGAAGTTCCAGTACAATAGTCGTGCAGAAATCTGCAGTTGCTTCCTTGATGTGTTGTGAGTGGAGAACTTATTTAGTTTGAAAACTTGATACCCATTGCTTCCTTTCTATCTAGTAGCAATTATTGCCTGGCACTCCTAGTATGTACTCTCTCTCTCTCTCTCTCTTGATAGCAAGTTTTTCTGTCTGAGTTATGTGAGCCTTTTTTCTTGTGTAATAATGTTGGCTCGGATTTTTTGAAGTTATTTAAGCCTAGAAACAAACCAAGGATTCACCAGAATATCGGAGAGGATCTTCTGCTTGATATATTGTAACATCAATCTGGCATGCTTACCAGGTTACAACAATGGGTGAAAAGAAAAATCACAGATGCACCCAGTGAAGCTGATGCAGGGCCTACAGCTTCAATCAGATGTCCTCATGGGCAACTTATGCCTGAGCAGGCTGCCGGTGCTAGGCGTTTGCTGGTTCCTGAGAATCTTTGGCTATTCTTTTATGAAGATGCAGTAACTGTGAATCCTGATGATCCTTTGGGTTGTCCTAGCTTCCCCATTGGCTCGGAGCAGTGCTCCCAGTGCAGTGAGAAAATTTCAGAAGTGGCATGCCTAGAAGATTCCCTAAGGTCATCCATACATCCATCATTGCAGTTAATTGCATTTGTGCATACAGATACTGTTCATGGGCATACATGCTAGCGCCTGTCTCTTCACTTTGTGTGCATCTGTCTGTTTGGAAGATATGAGCTGATTGCTTGCTTGTTTGTTAATTTTTTTAATCATGGGTTGCAGAGCGGTGAAGAACAAGCAGCGTGAAAATCATGAGAAGCTAGCTGCTGGTAAAAGCTTTCCACTTCATCCCAATCATGAGTACTACTTGTTACCCTCGGTATGGCTCACAACATGGAGAAATTATGTGAATGCTGGTGGCAAGAACGCTTTGTTGTGCGATGAACCTGAATCCTTGGATTCCGTGATTGATAAGCTGAAATGTGAGAAGGTAACTTGTGGCCATATCTTGCAATCTCTGGTATCTTGAAGGTTCTTCGATGCATATACCCCCATTCCCCTTTTTGGCCCAATCCACCCACCACAAGCACAAACAAGTAATTTACCTGGGTAGGCGATATACTGTATCTCTGGAACATCTTTATCTCCTTTCTTTGAGTTCTCTGCTTTGGTTTTGTTTTCTTGAAATCTGTATATCAGGTTGAGCTCCTGCTGTCCAATTTTGGCATGTTTCTTTGTCTTCAAAGATCATTTATGTTGTGTCTGCATCTTAGGAATGAGTAAAGATGTTTTAATTGTTTATTAGAGCTTTGAAGAAGATGAAGAATGGAAAAGCAGTGTGCCTTTATTGCATACCAATAGAAGTGTGGAGGGTTATGGGAGAGATTGGGCTTCTGGGCTTGCCACCCTTCTCAATAAAATTTTAAGGCCAAACAAAAAGCCAGATGAATTAAAAAATTAAAAAAAGTAACCTGTGCCTATGTACAAGAACAAAGGTGACACTCAGAATTGTGCCAGCCACGGTGGGATTAAGCTAATGAGGCATACCATGAAGCTATGGGAAAGAGTTAAGAAGGAGAGGTTGAGGCAAGAGATTCATATCTCAGACAAACAATTTAGTTTCACGTCGGGTAGATCCACTATCGAGGCTGTTCACTTGTTACGAAGACTGATTTAAAGGTATAAGGATAAACAAACAATCTGCATTGGTGTTCATATATTTGGAAAAAGCATATTATAGAGTACCAAGGGTAATTCTTTGGAGCGTTCTAAAAAAGAAAGGGGCACCCATTGCCAATATACAAGCAACTAAGCATATGTAGATGGAGCAGTCAATCATTAGGACAAATGGAGGGGAAATGGGGGAAAAGGCAAAAAAAAAAAGAAAAAACCATAAATATATGGTTACACCATGACTCTGCTCTAAGTCCTTATATTTTGCCTTTGCTGTGGATTAGCTAACAAGACATATCCAAGAGGGTGTTCCTTGGTGTGTGACTTTTGCAGATGACATAGTGCTGGTAGGTGATATCAAGTTGGGGTTTAACCAGAAACTTGAATTCAGAGGGAAATTTTGGAATCTAATTGGCTGAGCCAGACTAAGAACAAAATATATGGTATGTAATTTTTAGGAGGCAGAAGTTCAAATGACCCCTTGGTGAAAAGTGGACACAAGGAAGTGCCGAGGAGGGAACAATTCCGGTTATTCGGATCCATTCTACCAAAAAAGATGGAGAAATAGATGGAGATCTCACACAGAGAATAGAGGCATATGGATGAAGTGGAGAAGTGCATTTGGGATTTTTCCGACTGATAAAGAATAATGTTATGCAGGGAAAAAGTAGGTGTTGCCCCAATTGAGGATAAGATGAGAGAAGGTCTCCTAGATGGTTTGGCCATGTTGAGCAAAGGCCTTCAGATGCTCCAGTGAAGAGATGTGGACAATAATTTGATGCATTGGTTAAAATGGGTAGGGGAAGGCCTAGAAGGAGGTGTCAGCAGAAGATAAGGAAAGATATGGAACATCTAGAACTTGCAGACTAATAAAGCAATGAGCTGGCATAATAGGATTCTTATAACCGATCCCACTTAGTGGGATAAGGCTTGGTTCTTCTTCTTGTTGGTTTTAGTCAATGTTTTTGACTGGCTTTAAATTTTAATTTCCCAAATCCCCTGAGCTGGACCGTCTGTTTCAATTTTTGCAACTAAAAGAATTATTGTAACATTCAGGAAATTTAGTTCTTTAATTTGCTTTGCCCTGAACAAATTTTTTCCAGCTAACAAGTCATTTTGCAAAGTTGAGTGCTCATAAGCCATGATTTGACTTGAAGAAGATGCTATATTTCTAAGGTGTTAGTTCATGTGATTTAACATTCTTGTTTGAGTGGCACAATTATGGAACCGAAGTGCCTATACTGGAACTGATACTGTTGCAGATTCCACTTTGATGATGTTTATTTAATCTGATCAAAGATGTGGATTTATATGTTTGCAAGTAAATAACTATCCTGGACCTGGTGCTGTTGTGTCTATTCAAATAGGTGTTGGGACTCTGTGATAAGTTAGCTTCCATTTTATTTTGGAAACGATTGTTCATTCTTATGCATTTGTGATCTGAATTGATTTATGGCATCTATTATTACAGACTGTTTTAGCTGGCATCCCTTGTATGTTTTGGTACTTTTTTTGAACTCCATATCCAACCACTTTTTACTCAGGGATGTGCTTGTGCTTCTTAGCAGCATTTACGTCTTCTGGAAAGGCCTCTTGACCTGGTACACAAGCGTGGAGCAATTTTTCAGAAAGTTTCTCTTGTAAGTATATGAAACTATTCATGAAATATTTATTTCCTCACAAAAAAGGAAGAAAAAATTACAACCCGCTTATATTCAGAATCTAATATACTTGATATAACAGACAGCAGGCATATTTTTCAGGTATCAATAAGTATCAATGTTCTGACTTCATCAGACAAAAGTTGAATCGTGTGTATTGGGAGCTCTTCTATGCGCATGAAAGCAGTGAACAAAGAAGTGGAATCTATAATAAGTTAATATGATGACAACAAAGCTGCATCATAAGTTGTTCTCTCATCCCTAGAATATATTTTCTCAAAATTGTAATAGCAGGGAGCTGTATAGTCAATTCTGGATGCAGTGTCCTTGTTTTGGTTGTGATTGTCGGAACATGGTGGTCATGGTAACAAGTTCTTTGGGTAAATATAGTGTCGGTGATGTTCAGTTGATGTTCTAGTCATAGATGGATCTACATGGGGGCTGGTGGTAGGGCCTCCCCAAAAAAAAAAAAAACCAACCTAATAAAAAAAAAAAGGACAACAACAAATTAGTTCCGTCCAGGTCTTGCAGTCCTCTCACGATCAATATAACTGTGACAAAGTGTGCAAAAAAGACATTAGCTCTACCTCTCTCTCACCTAGGTTAGTCCTACTGCTTCCCTGTTGTGTTTTCAATTTTTTGTGCTTTTCTTGGCCCATACTTTCTTTACATCAGTATTAAGCATTTATAAGTAATATTTACTAGGGTTAATACCTTGAGAAACTCCAAACTGGTACACTTGTAATAAATTTACTCTAAATTAATTTTCTTACTACCAAAAACTCTAAACTAGTACAACTTTGACAAATTTACCCTCTGTTGGTTTCCGTTAAATTTTACTGTCAAATTATTAAGTTAAATGACACATAACGTTTGGCTGGTATACCAGTTTGGGATTTTACTCTTCGTTTGTCATAATTATACAATTTTTTGTGATTTTTGTGGTATTAATCCAATTTAACGAAAGATATATTTTTCGCAAACGTACCATTTTAGGGTTTTTGGCGGTCATATAAATTAGTTTTGAGTAAATTTGTCACAAATATACCAGTTTTGGGTTTTTTATGCTCAATTGGGGTAAATTTATTACAGGTACACCAGTTTGGGGTTGGGTTTTTCAGGGTATTAATTCTATTTACTATGATGAAAAAAGAGAAACTGACCAGTCTTAGCTCCTTCTCTAATATCTCATAAAACTAGAAATGGTGCAAGAATAAGTGAGGAAAATATTTTAATACATTCTAATGTTTCCAGTTATTCTAATACTTTGGTTTCTTATCCTTATCAAAAGAGATATTACTAGTAAGAGCATCATTTCATGATCTCCAATTCATCTTGTAAAATTGTAGCCACAACGGTAATAAAAGAATATTTCAAAAAAAAAAAGAAAAAACTTGTCTTGAAATCATACTAATAAAAGAAAATACTTAAAAGGGCTCAACTTTGACTGTTTAGTTGATTATTATCAAATATGTTTCATCTAAGCACTTTTTTCATGTGAAATATTGGATGCTAATTCAATGTGTAAAGAGAACAGAGTTCAAACTGCTTTTATGGTGGATACATTAGGCCTAAATCCCTATATTTTGAAATTTCAGTTGGTCAGCTGAACCTTGTGTAGTGAATTTATGACTCTTTTGCTCTTATCCTGGCCCCACCAAGGCTTCATCTCTAGATCCGTACTCAGTTCTGGTGTTTTGGGTGGTCAGTAATTAGTCTTGAGTTCCGTCAAGAGAGCATCCATCATCTTTGACTTCTTGTAGTAGTGGTCCCTCTTCTCGGAAAGTATTTCCTTATGTTTTGTCGGTTGGTTGGTTGGGGGAGGGCTCAGGTTTGTCTCATGAACATGGATATCTTTTCTTTAAAGGAAAGATGATGTCCAGACCCTGCTTCTTGGTTGAACCACAGCTGGCTTATGTTCGTGTAACAGCTGTCTCAGGTGCATGTAACTCATTCCTTGCCTTTTGACTTAAATTCAGTCCAGAAATCCAACAAATTATCTACAACCGGTTTATGAAACTCCTGGATTTATTCTACACTGAAAATTCACATTGCTAGTTCATAATTTAAGACTTGCTGGGGAAAGTGAAGAGGTTCTAAGGAGATGGATATTGTGACTTAAATTACAAGCTATACACAAAGTGTGCCTTCCTGGAATTTTGAATCTGGCCGTTGTTAACAGGAGGATAATTTGTACAAATTCACTAAAGATGTGTTTGCAGAAAATAAAGGTCCATGCGCTTCCTTTGTCTATTGTTTAGCTCTCATTAAAGAACAGAATACAAGAATTCAAAAGGGAAAGAGAAACCCCTTTCTCACATCTTCCTAGTTGGTTTTGTTCATTCATCTTACTCCAAATGATTTTGTAGATCTCGTTTATACTCTTCATTGTGCTCAGTCTATCTATATATGCTTGGAAATCCCTTTTCATTCTAAAGCACGAGGAAAGCTGTATTGTTTGTCTGGCTGTGTTCCTTATGCACTGGCATAATTCGTTCTTCTCTTTTTCCCTCTTCCTTTGTATTCTAGACAGATGGATTGACAATCATTACATCAAGTGACTGGAAATGTTTCTGTGAAGAATGGGGATGCTCCGAGAACAAAGGCATATCTGCTATCATTGAGCATGATAATGACGCCCCAGATAAGGCTATATGTGGTAAAGAGACACCAATATGTAATGAGCAGCATGGTTCTATTGATGGGCCAAATAATCGACTTGATGAGAAAAGGCTAGTAATCAGGACATCTCCAGAGGTACTTTCTAGTCCACCATTGTTCCATTTCTTGCTCTTTTTCTTGTTGGATATATTCCTCAATATCTCTTCATTCTGTATTTGATTGTTATAACTCAAGAGTGTTTAATTGCTTCACACTAATTTTCTTATTTGTGGATTGCACTCCTTGTGATAGAACCTGTGGTTTCGAACTATTGGGCTCACTCATCAATCCTTTGTGAAAGGACTGTTTGCATTATTATTTTGCAGTTAACTGCTTTCCCCAAAATCTATTGTGAATATCTACAGGTTAAATAGCCAATTGGGCTGATCTGCCTTTTGTCCGTGGAATCACAGATATGTGCTTTGGAAGTACAATAATGTTCTTCTATAGGTAGGAAAAGTACATGACACTGGTCAAACTCTCCTGAGTGGTTCTCTTTTAAGGAAGATTCGTCACAAGTAAATATTGTGAAAGGGAATAAATAAAATCAAACAAGAACAAACTCTCCTCCTATCTGTTGGGATCAGCGAAATTGATCTGTTTGTACCTTCATAAAATACACTATCTTGTCCTATGGGAAAATGTGTGTATTGTCGAGTTGGCAGAATGAAGGTTCTTCAAGCTCATTTGATCTCTTATATTGGCAGTAGATGGATGTGATTCTGAGGGGTGGCATGATATTGAATGAATCAAGTATTATTTCAGTATTTGACAAAAAAAAAGTATTATTCAGTGGATGGTTCTTACAAATTGTTGGGAAAAATGAGAGATAGCACAGAGAGGTAGCAAAGGAAATAGCCCTTAGAGCTGTAGCCAGAATGCTGACGACTTTCATCTGATTAGTTTTAGAATGGGCTATGATGGTCAATCTTCTTTTGGAAGGACTAATGATTAATATAAATATTACTTTTCTGAAAGCTTACTTGGCCTGATGAAGGCTTCGTTTAATTTTCCAATGTTCTAAGACTATCCCTCCTGCATAGGTTTGGATTTGGCCGAACTCATTTGTGAATATTTATAAACGGAGAGGTGGAGAATGAAGAGCCAAAGAGATTAAAACATGGCACCTCTTGCTTTGATACCGTGTAGGAATAATGGACTATTTCCAACTTCTTCAAAAGCTTTAAGCTGTTAAATGATAGCATAGTTTAATATTTATATACTTTCACAACATGGAATAGAAAAGGAATTAAACTGGGCTTATCTAGTACGCTTTGGTGTTGCCCGCTGGTTTTTTGGACTAGTCCATTTATTTGACTAGCATTCTCATCCTTCTTAGAAGATGATTCTGCTCTCTCTCTCTCTCTCTCTCTATATATATATATATATGTGTGTGTGTGTGTGTGTGTGTGTGTGTGTGTGTGTGTGAGACACATTTCCAACTTATTCAAAAGCTTTAAGCTGTGAAATGATAGCATGGTTTAATATTTATGTACTTTCCCAGCATGGAATAGAAACGAAATTAAACTGGGCTTATCCAGTACGCTTTGGTGTTGCCCACTGGTTTTTTGGACAGGTCCATTTATTTGACTAGCATTCTCAATGGATGTCCTTAGAAGATGATTCTGCTCTCTCTCTCTCTCTCTGTATGTGACACACAACATTTTGTTGTGTTTTCACTCATTATGCGTGATGGTAAATGGAAGTCTAGTGAGAGTCTGATTAGCATTTCAATTAGAAATATAAGAAGGCGTCAAACCAATGAAATTTCAGCTACTGATTACCAGACATGTATTACTTACGTATGTCATTGAGTAAGTAGAGAGTAATCTCACTGAAACATTGTGATGGTAATTATGAGGGCTAGCCGACCATGCATTGTATCCGAACTTTCTACTATGGTGCCAAATGTGAACTATGTTCTTGCGGTGCCTATTTTGAGCTTTTTTTCCCTTCATTACATTGCTTCCTTTCGGTCATATTGCCATCCAAATATTTGTATTTTTTTTTTGGGTGAATGGTCTTCTGAGATTGAAATCCATTGCTTTTCTATTCATTTGCAATGGAACTGCAGAAGGAAATCTCATCTTGGTCATGTCTCTTGTTTAAGGAATCTATTTATGTCCTAGGTCTGTGAGGAATGCGTTGGAGAAAGAGCAAGCTCCGAATTGATGCGAAGATTGAACTATTGCAACGAGGACATATATGTCACGTGTGTACATGGAAAGGAAGTTCCAAAATCTATCTTAGAAGCATCTGAGACTGCGTTTGATCCAGGCCGCCGGATTTCTAAACGCTCTAGAAGGACAAATTATGGAAGTGCAGTTAATCTGAAAGTTTCTGGCTCCACATCAATATACCAGTTAAAAATGATGATATGGGAATCTCTTGGGGTAGGCTCTATCAAAATAATGATGGATTAGAATACCTGCAGTCGATATTTTATCCTTATACGCTTACATCTCTGAAGGTCCCTCCATTTATTGCTCTTGTATATCTTATAACCTGCCATGCATACGACATGTGCCATCAACATATAGGATTATTGAGGCACTCATTTTCTTGGTAAGAGTTTGGTTTTGTGAGTTTTAAGACACTTAATTCATGGAAAGGCTGGCTGACAAAATGGACTTCGGTCTACTGTATAAATCAACTTGCTATTGGCTTTATTTTAATATTTGTGGAGAAATAATGTTAGTTTACTTAGTTTTGGCAGCTATTTTTATGTGATGAATCAAAAAAAAAATCTTTGCATCAATCAATTTTTTTATTTCCTGCATTAACTCAAAAAAGCTAGTACACTTTTGTAGTTCTCTCTAATCAATGCGAGGATAAAATGTGCAGGTTGTGAAAGAAAACCAGATAATTCACAAAGGGCACACAAAAATAGAAGGGGAATCTTCTACTCTTGCAGATTTAAACATATTTCCTGGCGATACACTTTGGGTGAGGGATTCTAAGATCCATGAGCATCGGGATATTGCTGGTAATTAACTTTCTGAGTCTTATAATGAAGAAATTTATGATGGAGATAGGATTCCCCAAAGCTTTGTGATTGCCTTTCTGATGAGAGAACAATACTGCATGAATTGTTGGATTTTTGTTTCCATTTTCCTTTAAAATCAGTCTTATAAGTTAGGCTGGATGACTGGATGTGTCAGTGTGCTGGTTGGTAACTTCTTAAGTGAATTTTTTTCTTTTGGCCTGGCACTTGAGGGAAAGTTAGTGATAATTTCATCTTTTTCCAAAGACATAATTACACATCATGAGAGAAAGAAAAAAAAAAAAAGCAGAAAAGGAAATCCTGGTAGATGGCTAGCAGATTAACAGAAAAGTAAGCGAGGAGTTCCTTTTGGCACAACAAAGTGAAACGGTAAGTGGTTAAATCTATATCATTCTCTTTCTGAGAATCTTCATACCAGCATGCGTACCTGTCAGAATAAACCAATTAATTTTCAACCCGTCTCACAATCTCAATGCTGCAACACTGAAGCATGTGGATAACAACCAAGATTTACTGTCCAAGCATCAAAATAGTAGCCCGAGGATTAACCCCCGGTGATAGAGCTCATATCAAACCATCAACAATTTGGGGAGTATAATTTCACATGCAACAGATTCATTAAATTCTGGATTTCGCATCGTGAAAATATGTTTTGGCTTGTTTTTAACCTTTTTAGGGTAAGTTATGGCTGGTGTTTTTATGCCAGAGAAAACTTATGTTACCATAGGATTAAACCTTGGTAGCCCCTTCATCAAATTTGAGGTCCCCTTCTATTACCAAGGTGTTGGGCTCAGAAGACTTTTGTCGGATACCGTCAAAAATTCCCTTCTATAGGACTGGACTATTTCCTGACCTTGATTTAGAGAGAAGTTTCTTTTTATAGAATACTTAAAGAAACAAAAAAGTGAGGGGTCCTTAGGTAATAGGATCGACTGAAGGATAAGGCAAACTTTTGGACTTGCAGTAGGAGTACTAGTGATCAAATTTAGCAATTTAATGAAGGATTTCTTAATAGCCATACAAGTGCATAGTGCCAATTTTATGCTTGACCTTTTCTTCTGCTCCACAGATCTTAAAGATGTACAATCCTCTGTATGCACATGCAAGCATGCACAAGCCCCAACCCCATACCTCTCCTTATGCGTATGAACGTATCCGTGTCCCCTGATTGTCATTTGGGTATTCATATTCTCCAATGAGTTTTTGATCTAGAATTGCAAATTTGATTAAAACAACAACTGTGGGTTGGGAGGCATTGCTTTGTGCGTCATGGAGAAAAATTGTAAAATCTTTCACTTGAGATTGATTACTCCATTCTACATTAATTTTATTCTAAAGATTGCCGGCATGACGTTTGAAGAGGATGTATTGCTGCAAGAAACTTGAAAAATCAGAATCATGTAATAACAATATTGGCATTTGCACAATACTTATAGCAAGCCAGTGATTATTCATCCCCCAATATCACATCGTGTTTATTTTCTCCTTTATGCCAAAAATTGAGTTATCAATAAAAAGTATCTTGGATATATGCTTTGTGCTTTAATTCTTAAATTACATTGAATTTAGGGAAACTTACTACAATAATTCCCAACTTAGCCCTTAGTTTCAAGACCTACACTTTGTATTGTCTAATTTAAAAATCTATTCCTTTTGCATAAATTTGAAAAACATTCACACCCTCTAATTTCTTTAATTTGCTTAAGCTTTTCGTAATTGTCACTCCAAGGTGTAAAGGGTAGGCTTTCCAAAATCTTATGGCACAAAATGTGGGAAATAGAAACTGGAGGATATAAAGCATTAACCAGGGATTAATCTACTGGATTTCTCCGTATAGGGGTTTATCCAATGGCACTTCCACTGATAACTTTTTGCTCTGCATTTCCTTTGGAATCACTAGTTCTATTTTTGTGAGATGAATACTTATTTTTCTACGCATTAGTTTTTAAGTTCCGTGATTTGTAGGCTTATTCTTTAGTTACTTATGTTTATTATTTTCATTACAGATGAGATATCCATTCAAAAAATGGATGTGGAACATGCTGAGGAAGGTTTTCGTGGAACACTTTTGACAACTGATTTCCCTTCGTAAGTTTGGAGAAGCTGGCTCTTGTTAAATCTGTGGAAACTCTGGTTGTCCGGCATGCTTTTAGGTAAAAGCAAATTTTAATCGAAAGGTCTTCTCCTTGTGAACTTTAGTCTTATTGGTAAATTTACAATGCAATCTTTGTATATGAGTTTTTTGTGTGGCTGCTGCTTAGAATTCATCATATCGGTTTTATGTTGGACCCCAGATGTAGACTAAGTGATATTCTAGTTAGCTATTTGAAGCTAGTGAAAGATGTGAGGCTTTTTTTTCTAGCTGCTAGACTTAATCATTTTAAGATCTTTTAGTCTCCTATCGACTTTAGTCAATAGCTGAACTTCTATCGAAGCTATTTGTACTTTCAAAGTTGAGAAAAATGCAGCTAATCTGTAGAGATGCGTTTTGTGGGGAAGATTCAATTGTAATATGAATGTCTCTTTTTGGATGCTTTTGACATGTTTTTAACCTCTCGGGCGAAAAGAAAATGTTGTCCCTCTGCCAATGTCATTTACGCTCTAGATGTGTTTGTTGTTTTCATGAGGAGTGATCTGTACTTTATTTTTGTCTCTTTTTTGTATTTTGTTAGCAAGTACTCCCACAACATGGACCAAATACTTTATTAAGGAAAATTTCATTCATTGCGCTGTTTGTCTTGAATTATGTGTTATCAGAGTATTGAAAATGAAAACATTTCTTGCCGAGTATGGTTAACAAGTAGTTGGAGGTATTCGCTGACGATACCCCTTTTTGCCCTAATGCTTTCCATTCATGCTCTGTATACCGAAGCCATTTGCTGCTCAGCAGGCCCATGTTTTTTTCGAATGCCTCGAAGTAACATGACAAGAAGCTTAAAACGAGTGAACATGCTGCAGTTCTAAAAGCGACTCCTGCATATGGTACTCTGTAAAAATAAAATGTTCCACGTATGGCGTATAAAAATATAGTAGAAAGATGTGTTTAAGTCCTGTAATTTGAATGAGTAAGTTGTCGGGAGTCGCAATATGACAAAGTAAAAGCAAAAATCTCCAAAAAGGGTTCTAATTTGTTAATTAACATATTGTTCATGACTCGCGCATTGGAATTTATTGGCGATCGATTAGCAGCTGTTCATTGATTTTGCCTGCGGCATTGGGGGGCCTACAAATGCTCTTAAAGATAATCCATTTACTAGTGCGGCCCTTGCCAGATTCGTGAACGTATCTGTGGATCATTGGTACTTGTTAATCATTTACATCGTAACTTCGAAGGTAGAATGCATTTCATGCGACGTTCATATCCCGTAAGGGCATGATCCTTAATTGTGGCTTAGGCAACGGTCCATTGTCCGTCGACCCAAGCCTAGCTTAGGGTAGCCAACCAGCAGGTCGCCACGCTTGTCGTGCACGGTGACGATGGCACGACCCTCACCTCTTGTTTGATCCGGTCATTCTCCAATTGGGTCTCCAACTACGCCCCCGCCACAATCACCAAAACTCAGGAGAAAGTGGCCATAACATACAGAGTTTCCATTTTTTGAAAATTGTTTTGGTACTTTTTATTCCACATCACGCTTTTTGAACTATTACATATTTCATTCTAAAGGTGAACACAAAACTTAGGAGATCAAGAACCCAATAGGCTGCAAAAAGACTTAGCGATTTGATAAGATAATTTGTAGAGGTTCATCGGTGACTTCGTTCCATTTGATTACAAATGTTTCACATCGTATTTAGTTCTCTAGCCTTGCTTATATAATTAAATTAAATAATTGCACCTTCGTTATTGTACTTTACGCGTGCACGTGTCACAGGTCGAAGAGCGCCACGTCATCAATTCAAAGGGGGCTCATCAAGACTGCTAGATGGTAAGAAAACTTCATCTTTGCTCTTAGATTTGTTTGACGAGAATGAGTGATCTCAACCATTATATGAGATCAATATCCATTATTGGACTAATGTGACGAAAATTAATATCCTCTCCCGTCAAATCGAGTATATCTCTACTGTTAAATCAATTAAATGATGATTGATATCCTCTACAATTAAATTGTGTAGAAGATCAATGGTTATAATTAGATGAACTTTTATATAAAAAGGGAATCCCAGCCCTATTTGTATCATCCATCTCATTTAAGAAATATAAGTATTCTCTCTAGCTTCTCTCTTTACTTTCTCTCTCTAGAAATTCGTGAGTGAGAGCAAGACTTACTTAGACCCCATTGGGTAATTCAAAGGTCTAAGTGCCTCGGGATCGAAAGAATCATCCCATGACATATGCGCACGCTCTTTTGTTCATTGTTGATGTCGCGCAAACAGGTTAGCATTATTTGAGGAAGAGTTAAAAATTCACTGGTCCAACCAAAGGAAAGTAATCCCAAATCATTAAGAATTGAGAAAACAGAGTCGAGTAGAATTGTGATTTGTGTCTGGACACAATGACTTTGACTACGAACTCTCCTTGTTCAGACTTCAAACTCCCGGGATTGAATCGATAATTATGCCCATCAGGTCATGACAAACAATTTTTTGGGGTCTCAAATCACAACGTTATTAATGACACAGGATATATGGCCGTTTGAAAGATTTATATGAGGACCATCAATTGAAAACCTAAACACAAGCAGTTCTGAACCACCTAATATCACTTAAAAATAGCTAAACAAAATAAACCTGCAAAGAATCTTTCCTCGTTTCTTGTTTATTGTGATCTCGCAATAGCTGTAGTCCAAGAAGAAGTCAGTCTCCAAATGCAAATCAAAGTGCTAGGTGAAACTACTTAAAGTAGCAATACGACTAACGGACCAAAAAAAAGAAAAAGTAGCAATACGAGTAGAACCATGAAGTAACATGATGCATAAAAATGGAATGAATAAAGTTCGACCATCAGCATTGAGTTGCCACAAATCAAAACAGTGAAATGAAATCACGAAAAAGATTCACAAAAAAAAGTCCGAAGCCAATTTTGTGGTTCAAGTACATCCACAGTGAATTATTATGGCATTTCGCTTCAAAACCAGTCAGAGGAACTTCCTGTATGGCCTTCCATTATCCTCATCCTGCATATGCTGTTAAACACCATCCAAAGATCATAGATATATCAGTATCTCAACTCACTTGCTTTCAAATCAATGTCAAGCAAATGCAGTTTCAGCACCACTTGGAAAAGAGCATTCAAAAGAATCCATCATTAATATTGCCCGGCGATTGAAAATCAAGATGCCAATCAAATCCACTCTATTTATCCCATCCAGTCTCGATTGAACAAGAATTAAGTTTGAAGACACAATGACCTCAGAATGGAATGATTAGAGTTCTTTATGTTCCCCACCAGATAAGACATTTGCCAAAGGCCAAACAAGCTGCCCTATATGAACTTGACTCCAATTTTCCTAGATATGCAATAAGATCCAACGACTGCTATTTCTTCCTCATGACATAAAAAGCAAATGGGTTCAGTATATCATTGTGGTTCAACAATCCAAGGATGTGAACTTCCACAAGGTAAATGTGATGAAAAAAATTCCAGTGAGCCTGTAGTTTTGGCCTTGACTACATTCTTTCCCAGAGTAAAGCCTCCCTGCAAGTCAAAGATACAAAGGCTCACGCACTTTGCCAATCGATTCATGTCAACAGACATAGCAAATAGGCCACGGTGCGTGGTGTGCAGCATATGTTCTTGGATATCCAATCAGCCTTAACCCTCTTACCATCCATTTAACATATGCTTCACCAAGAGAACACGATATAACCGATGGACCCATTTCATCTCGTTTCTCCAAGGAGACAGCCCTCCAGGCCTGCCCTTTAAAAACTACACCACTTAACGGGGCTCATCACTGTGTTTGACATTGCCAAAAGTTCAGATTACTCGAGCTAGAGAAAACCAACAAAGCTATCGTCATCAGCAAGAGCGACTAAAAGAATTTGCCTCAATTTGGACACGCCACTAACTTCTTCTAAACATAAAAACTTTAACTGCTGCCATTGCTTTTTAGATGTCTAATCAAAAATCATTTTCATAGGTAACGGCCTGATTAAAAAAATGGCCTCCCCCTATCCCTTTCCTTGCAAATTCACGAATCGCGCACATTGGTATTATGCCCATTTTCCCACACTACAATTCATCTCAATGCCATCCCCCGCCGCACGTAACAAACAATTGCTAGCCAAAACTACGGGGTACACAAAGCTGAAAACCCACAGAATCGAACATCGAGCGGTCAGCCACCGAGCGATTACTCTCCTCATCTCATCCCTCGGCGCAATCCCAAGTCAACTACAAACTAGGCCCACTGAGCCAACTCTCCCAACAAGCGCAGCCGATGTACCCGCACCACCGACTCGATCGCGACCCAAACTAGGGGGCAAGTACCGAATCCGAAAGGCCGAATCGGAATCGAACAGACCCAAAAGCGAGCGAGGAAGAGAGGAGGGAGGGGGGGAGGGGGGGAGTACGTACGAATTCGCGGACGATGCCCTTGTAGACGAGGATGGGGATGGCGATGCCGAAGATGCCGACGAGGGCGAAGTTCCGGCGAGTCCACCGGAAGTTGTGCTCCAGGGTCTCCCGCGCCGAGCCCCAATCTTCTATGAACTTGTTCTTGTGCGCTTCCATTCCTCCCCCCATCTTCTTCTTCTTCTTCTTCTTCTCTCTCCTGTTCAGAAGCTACAGCCAATGCACCCGACTCTATAATGTTAAATAGGTTTTGCGGAATTATTATTATTAAATCAATTAAATTAGGCTGTTAATACTCCTTCGTTTCCCACAACTCAAAAGAAAATCTTCATGCATTTGATTTTCTTCTGCATCTATTGATTTTTTTTTTCTCATTGATATTTTAGGGGAAAAGAAAATTCCAGGCTTTCGGCCCAAGTTTTCAGTAGTGGTTTGTCCAAAGCCCATACACTTTATCCATTATCCATGTCAAAATCATGCAATCCATAGATTGGTAATTCATAGGCAAAAGAACGGTCATGGTAATTCAGTGGCAAAAGAATCACATTGACTACCGTGAATTCATAAGTTCGAATCATTTCGCACACGAATTCTAGTTAATTTGTGCCTTGAACATTTGATACCTTATGCGAGAGACTCCCTACCTTGTGATACATCGGCGTAATTAGAGACTAAATAAGTTGTAGTATTATCTAGTTAGGTTTGGAATTTTTCCGAGCCCATTTCGGCATTTAATCAGGCTTTTCCGGCTTAAGTTTGCATTTTGGTATTTATTTAATTAATTTTCGTAATTATTTAATTAATTATTATTATTCAAAAATTAGACTGAAATAGCCAGTGCTTGGAATTTTATATTGATTTCAATGGTGTGATTGGTTTATTTAATTAAATGATATTTTGTGTAAATTGAGTGAGATTTGTAAATTTGGGAATTTATCCCAAAATTAAGTATTTTCAGTATTTAATCGGGAAACATCGGACGTCGGTTTATAACGCCAAAAATATTTAGGTGGACTGAATTAAATGGTGAGATTTTTGAAAAGGAAAATATTGTATTTTAGCTAAGGCTGACTATGTACCCACACACGATTATTTTTATCGGGTATGATAAAAGTAGTGAAATTGTTGGTTGATTAAAATGGTATACTATATCAGCCTGAGGGCTTTGATCCTAAGTATCGCACAGATTCGGTGAGCATTATCAGTATACTATATCATCCTACGAGCCTTGATATATCAGCTTATTGTGAGCAGTATATTCTAGCAGCTTTGGTGAGCATTATAGATATATAGCAGTTTCGATTAGCATTATTATATATCTATTATTAGCTTCGGTGAGCTACACCATCTGTTGTCAGCTTAGGGTGAGCAAGGTTCGATTTGATCGGATTGTGTGGATGGTATCGATAGTATAAAGTCGAATGAGTCAACTGATCAATGTTTGATCTGAATTGAAATGATTAGATGATTTTATAAATTGTACGAAAGTAACTGAGGCAAAGATAAGTCATCTAACCGATGCTTGTGCTTAGGCAACCCTTGGGGCATATTTTCTTCCTAGTCGGACTTTAGGGGGTGAACTTGCGTTGTAGGATAACATTTATAAGTCCTTAGATGACTGTACCTCCAACCGAAGAAGGTCACCAAGCAAGTATCTTATATTCTGCTTCATGAGAACCCAAGGGGATGAGTTTATGAACTCGTGAGGTCCGTTGTCTGGGTTGATGAAGGTCTACCCCATAAGGTACCCCATCAATACAGATTGTGGTATCATCGTGAGCGAAATGGACAGAGAAGGTCCCCTACCGGAATTTGAGATCCATATGTCGATGTTGGAGGTAGCTTTTGAAAAGGGTACGACCGACCCTCCAAGTGGTTCAGTGGAGGACCCGAGCCTGTTGGATCTAGGGTCCCCGGAGTATTCAGTTGAAGACTCGAATGCTTAGAGGATCTGTAGCACTCTACTCCCCCTTTTTGTAGACATTGTATATATCGGCTAATTTTGTATATGACATAGTTTGATATGTGTATATAAGTATGTTGTGATTTGAAAAATTTGTAGCCCTACTTTTCTATTCCATGTTATTGTTGTTTGGGGATTTATTTATTCGTTTTCGCATGCACATTAAAATGAATGGGTCGGCGACGCGTTCTGGGACGTCGCTATTTAATTGACTACCGAAGGATGGGCACGCGCTCGGAGAATCAGGGCGTGACATCCCCATTTAGTGGTATCAGAGCAGGTTAGTGATTGGAGTAATAAGGTGCAATGGTTTATGGGATAGTTAGTAAAGAAAATGCCTTTATTTCATGCCGATGCATGTCTGTGTTAGTTGTTTGGTAGATTGTTTGTTTGGGATCACTCAGCTCCTAATTCGGTGTGGAATTGGAAGGCATGTTTCAGTAAAAAACTTACGTTATGTGTCACGCCTCGATCCTCGAACGCGCACCCATCCCTCACTAGTCGATTAAATAGCAAGGTCCCAATACGCATCACCGACCCATTCATTTTTAAATGCACATGCGAAATCAATTATTAAGCAAACCAATAGGATATGAAAGAAGGGCCATATATTTTTATATACACTAAGCAAACCATATTGTATATATTACAATCTGAACTATAAAAGTCAGATCCTACACAAAACCAGTTCATAAAACAGGGTTGGGGTTCCAAACAACTATGGGTCCTCGTCCTCCCCATCATCTCCCTCCACACTCCAGCTGGAGCCTACCACGGAATACACGAGAGAATCTAGATCTTCAAGGTCAAGATCCACCGGATTTACCACCGAACCTCCTCTAGGGTCTGTAGTGCCCTTTCCAAAAGCAACCTCCATCACATACAGAGGTATCTCAGATTTCGGTATGGGGCCCTCTCTCTCTCTCCATTACGATATAGGTGATACCATGCCCGGTATTGATGGGGCACCTTTTTGGGTAGACCACATCAACCCAGACTATGGACTTCACCAGTTCGTACTCCGGCCCCTTAGGGTGCCCATGGATTGGAATATAAGACTTATGTTTTGTGATCTTCTTTGGTTGTCCAAAATGCTCGGGAGGAGCAGCCATTTAAAGACCTGAAAAGTTATCCCACAATGGGGTGAGACGATTTCTCAGCAAGTTCAACCCCCTAAAACCCGACTAGGAAGAAAATACATCCTGAGGGTTGCCTAGGCACAATCACAAGTCGGAGGACTTACCTTAGCCTCGATTTCCTTCTTGCAAGTTAATACAATTTATAATTCATCGAATCACATCAACAAATCAATTCATCACATTGGATCGACTCATCAATCAATCGACTCAGTCAATTCCATGTCATCAAGACCCTTTCCCCGGTCATCTCATTCAATACTATCTATAAAATCTGACCCTGTCCAAGACTGCTCATTCTAAACTGATATATAGATAGTATAACTCACCAGAAGTTGCCGGATATACTGATATAGTATAATATTATGCTCACCAAAAGCTGCCAGACATATACTATATATGCTCACCAGAAGTTGCCATATCAACGGATTTGATATATTCATTATGCTCATCAGAAGCTGCCAAATCAACTGATATGATATATTCATTATGCTCACTAGAAGCTGCCAGCTCAATTGATATGATAAATTTATTATGCTCACCAGAAGCTACTAGATCAACTGATCTGATATATTCAATCATTTCACCATTTTTATCATACCCGATAAAAATACCCGTGTGTGGATACACGGTCGGCTTTAGCCAAAATATAAAATTTTCACTTTTGAACGTCCCACTAAATTCAATAATCCACAAATCCATTTTTGGTGCTGTAAACCGACGCCCGGCAATTTTCTAATTAATTATTGAAATTAATTAATTTCTAGATAATTACCCATAATAACCAATCACACTCAATCAGTACAAAATAGCAGTCAATTAAATAAATAGATTACACCATTGTAATCAGCATAAAATTATGGTCACCGGCTATCTCGGTCTAATTTCCGGAAAATAATTAATTAATTAAATAATTACGGAAAATAATTAATAAATGCCAATAAATAGGACTTAGGCCCGTAAAGCTTAATTAAAAGCTTAGACGAACCCGGAAATTTTCCGAACCACTCTAGATAAGTACTATAGCTTGTCTAGGCTCTAACTACACTACTCTAACCACCTAACATGCAACAACAATTAATTAAATTGCTAATCTAATCTAACTATCCACCTAATCCTAGCTTAATCTAAACTAAACAACCCTTAAACATAATTAACTTACTAAGCGAAGATTAGTGAGTTAAACTCACTTATTAAGTGATCTGCTCGGATCGAAACGACAGGGACGCGGAGGAGCCCGACAAACTCCAAAGAGGGACCACCTTTTGAGATCCAGAAAGCACCAAAGCGGGCCAAAACAGCAGCTACGAGATCCACAAGCTTCAGCTCTGCTCGGTGGTTGAAAAGGCTGGACAGAGGCTCGATTGAGGCGAAAATGAGCTGAGATGGGCTGAACCAAGTCCAAGCGGGGCTGGACGATGCTTCACAGGGGCAAAGGGAGCTTCGGCGACGGCGAGACGAGCTCAAGCAGCCCTGGGGATGTTCCGGGGTCACGGTGAAAGCAGAACAACAGGTTGGGAGTCGCGAGGCTGGCACGAGAGCGAACGAGTAGCGACTGGGCTCCATAGGGCGCGACGGCGGTGTGTGACGGTGGAGAGGCTACAACTTGATCTTCTCTGGTCTTTTGGGGAGTTCTGCATGGCTGGAAGGAGGGGATGAGGGCTTCGACGGGTGCAGGAGGGAGAAGGGAGACAGGTTTGGGCTGGTAGGGTCGGCTGGTCTTCACTTATCCCCTTTTGTTCCCTTGATCGGTCCCTCACCTCATAGCTGGTGTCCACAGAAGCTTTTCAGGCCAAAATACCCCATTCTAGAAGCTTGAGTTGGTCCAAAGGTTGAGTCCAAGGGAGGCATACGAATTTCAATTGATTTCTCTCAAATTGGACTTCAATTCCCCTTTGAAATAAATCAATCTGGCCTCTAAAAATTCAACAGTCGAGTCCTCAACCAAATTGGTATTTTTTCCTCGCCAATATATCCCACTAGCATCCCAATTTTGCGATCATAAACGACCCTCTGATTTTTCCGGTCGAAAACAGCTCTATGCCGACTTTTTCCGCCAAAAACTCGGGTTGCAAAAAAATCTTCAGAGACTGAGTCGACGTTTCTAAAATGACTTGTGACATGATAGAACTTTCAATTTCTGAAATTAGATTTAAATTCGCGGTTAATTTCAATCTGGTGCGATTTTAGCGTGACCTAGGCTACTGGGTAACTTTAAGAAATTTTTAGTGTAAATGACCCGTGGTCGATTTTCTTCGAGCCACAATGAATCTCTTCGACACATTGGCGATTCTCGATTGTCATGAAAATCTCGAAAATTCAATTGCGGACATAGGGTAGCAAAACGACAGAAAAATCAGTCAAGTGTCGGTCGACGAGAATTTTGTAATTTAGTGGAATCTCCCACGTTTAGCCACATATCTCTATCAAACTGACCTATCTCTGATTTCTAATCGATTTTTAACTGTGTCGTAGTAATCTCGGTAGATGAGCATGATCGAGTAATCGATTCCTAGTCGAATTCACAAGTCTAGTTATCTCAGAAGTGATCAACTCTAAGAATAGCACTATAAGCGCGTCAATGAAAGGCCCGATTAATTTAATTGAAAGCAAAACTGAAAAATCCAAGATGTCACATTATGAGTGATCAGGAGTAGAGAACTCCTAGGAAGAGGACCATAGGGCCTGTTTCTCGGGGTAGGACGCCGACGAGGGTCGGTACCCAAGGAGGCCGTGGTAGAGCGCTAGCTCAGGCTAGCGCAAGTGGAGTAGCATCGCCTCCTGTTGGTGCTGGGGTAGTAGCCCCTGATGATCTAAGGTTCATTGGAATCTTGCAAGTGCTAGAGATGTTGGGAAATAGGATGGATCAGCGGGCTCAGATTCAAGCTGCTAGTGCCGCCGCTTCAACCGCCGCTACCACTCGCTGCGGACGTTGTTGCTGCTACCGCACCTATCACCACACCTACTAAGGTTCCACTAAGGAACGTGGTTGCTGGTAGATCGATGCATAAGCTGGTAGAACAGTTTCTGAAGCTGAACCCACCGAAGTTCATTAGGGCAAGAGACCCCGAAGCTACAGCTCTATGGATCAAAGGCTTGGAGAAGGCCTTTGCACTGCTAATGTGCACCGAGACGGAGTAGGTAGTCCTTGCAACCTACCAGCTGTAGGGAATTGCGAGTACTTGGTGGAGAGCCACCCAAGGAATAGTATTCCCTAAAGGTGTAGTCCCAGAGTGGAACGTCTTTGTCGAAGTCTTCAACAACGAGTACTTCTCTGACAGTGCCAGAGAACTGAAGATGGTAGAATTCCAGCACCTTCGCCAAGGTTCAATGACGATAGATCAGTATGAAGCAAAGTTTGCTAAACTATCGCAATACGCCCCCGAACTGGTCGAGAATCTGGTAAACCGAGCTAGAAGGTTTAGAAGTGGCTCACACCAGAAGTGAGAAGCCCGCTAGTGCCATTGAATCTGAAGCACTATAACGACCTCTATGAACGAGCCCAGTTGATAGAGAGAGATTAGAACGAACGAGCTGCCGCATCTGGATCGCGGTTAGGATCTAACCGAGATGGGAATCGGTATGGGAAGAAGCCCATGATCGGAGGAAGATTTCACGTCTCGCCCAATAGGAAGGGTGGAGTTGGCAAGTCAGGACCAAGTCAGAACGGTGTGTGTCGCTTTTGTGGAAGGCAACATGGTTCGACCCCGTGCCCCCGAAGGATGGGCGCTTATTTCAAATGTGGCAAATAGGGTCACATAGCCAAAGATTGTCCCAGAAGACCAAGGAGACAACAGCAGTTAACGCAGCCGCCACTGATGGGTCAGATAAGGGTTGAAGCGCCGCAGTTTGCACCACAAGGTGGACAGAACAGACCCCAATCTCAAGGGACAATGTATGCCATCACAAGAGGTCAAGCAGAGTATGCGCTTGATGTGATTACAGGTACGGTTTCACTAAACGACCATACTGTTTATGCGTTATTTGACCCTGGCGTGACTCATTCTTTTATTGCTGAGCAATATGTTAAGCTAATAGGATTAAGTCCTGAATTGCTGGAGTCAGTGGTTAGCATATCTACAACGTTAAAGGAAAAGGTGTTAGCTGCATTAGGGTGTACTGGTTTAGTGATTGGTAAGCGAGAGGGGAAGATAGACTTGCTAGTCCTAGCCATGTATGACTTCGATTTGATAATTAGCATGGACTGGCTCACCAAGTAACAAGCTAAGATGGATTGTTATCGTAAAGCAATTCAGTTTGACCAATTAGAGGATGAAAGTTTCGAGTTTGTTGGAAGTCGAGGAGGACCCTCGATTACCTTGATCTCGTCGCTTGAGGCAACCCGTTTGTTAGACAGGGATTGTCAAGGTTATCTGACAACTGTCGTGGAGGAGCTGAAAATCGAAGATATCTTAGTGGTGCAAGAATTTCCAGATGTATTCCCGAAGGAATTGCTAGGCCTACCGCCAGAGAGAGAGATCGAGTTTGTGATTGAGCTAGCACTCGGAATAGAACCAATTTCTAGGGCTCCTTATTGGATGGTGTTATCTGAGTTGAAAAAATTGAAGGTGTAGATGTAGGAATTGTTGGATAATGGATTCATACGTCCTAGTGCATCACCTTGGAGAGCACTAGTTATGTTGATGAAGAAGAAAGATAATTCATTACGTTTATGCATCGACTATCGTCAACTCAATCAGGCGACGATCAAGAACAAGTATCCACTCCCAAGGATCGATGACTTGTTTGATTAGTTACAAGGAGCGTCGATATTTTCAAAGATCGACTTGAAGACAGGGTACCATTAGTTGAGAATCAGAAAGGAGGATATACCGAAGTCAGCATTTTGTACTCAATACAGCCATTATGAGTTTACTGTAATGCCGTTTGGTTTGACGAGCGCCCCAACTACTTTTATGGATCTGATAAACCGAGTGTTCAAAGAATATCTGGATCGGTTCTTGATCGTGTTCATCGATGATATTCTAGTGTATTTGAGGAGTGATGAAGAGCATGAAAGTCATCTGAGAATGGTACTTCAAACCCGGAGGATTCATGGGTTGTAAACTAAGTTTAGCAAATGCGAGTTTTGGTTGACTCGTGTAGCATTCCTAGGTCACGTGATTTTAGGCGAAGGAATCTTCATGGACCTAGCCAAGATTGAAGCAATGATCAATTGGTCAAGATCGAATACAGTGATAGAGATCAAAAGTTTTATGGGTTTAGCAGGTTACTATAGAAGGTTCGTGGAAGGATTTTCGACTTTGGTGTCGCCGTTGACTCGACTCTTGAAGAAGGAAGAGAAGTTTGTGTGGACAGACAAGTGTGAGCGTAGTTTCTAAGAGCTTAAGAAGAAACTAACTACCGCACCTGTGCTGACCATTTCATCTGGTCCTAGAGGATACGAGATCTATAGTGATGCGTCATTCAAAGGATTGGGTTGCATGTTGATGCAACACGGTAGAGTTGTTGCACGCGCCTCCCACTAGTTGAGACCTCATGAGCTGAATTACCCGATACATGACTTGGAACTCGCAACAATCATTTTTGCTCTGAAGATTTGGAGACATTATTTGTGTGTAGAAAGATTCCAGATCTTCACTGACCATCAAAGTTTCAAGTATTTATTTTCTCAAAAGGAGTTGAATATGAGACAACGTCACTGGATGGAACTTCTGAAGGACTATGATTGTGATATTTTATATCACCCTGGAAAAGCGAATAAGGTAGCAAACGCATTGAGTCGAAAGTCTTCAGTTGCACAGATGATGGTTAAGGAATGGGTTTTTCTCGAAAAAGCTCAAGATTTTGTTTTCAAGTTTGAGGTAGGCCACCTTTCGAATCTTATGGCCACCCTCAGAATTAAGCCGGATGTTCAGATCAGGATCAAGGCACTTTAGCCGACAGACCTAGATGTTCAAAAGATTCTGCAAGAGGATACCGTTAAAAGAAAGGCTAATTTTCAAATTTGTGAGGATGGAATGCTGAGGTTCCGGGGACGATTGTGTGTACCTAACGATACAGGGCTTAGAGAGGAGATCTTATCAGAAGCTCATCGCAGTAGTTACAGCATTCATCCTGGCAGTACGAAGATGTATCAAAATCTGTGTCAACACTATTGGTGGTCTAGTATGAAGGCAGACATCGCCAAGCATGTTGCCAAGTGTTTGACGTATCAGCAAGTAAAAGCACAGCATTGTAAGCCGAGAGGACTCCTACAACCTCTCGAGATCCCAGAGTGGAAATGGGAACACATCACGATGAATTTTGTGATAATTTTACCGAGGAGTCAAAGAGGTAATGATTCCATTTGGGTAGTGGTCGACAGACTGATAAAGTCGGCTCATTTCATCGCAGTACGGAAGGACCTTGATTTGGACAGGCACGCAGAGTTGTACATGCGCCCGATAGTTTGTCTGCATGGAGTGCCGGTAGCGATTACCTCAGACCAAGACCCGAGATTTACAGCTGCTTTCTGGAAGAGTTTGCAGGCTGCCTTAGGAACGAAGCTGCAGTACAGTACGACATATCATCCTCAAACGGATGGCCAATCTGAGAAGACGATTCATACCCTTGAAGACATGCTGCGAGCTTGCGCACTAGATTTCAAGGGAAGCTGGGAGGAGCAACTTCATCTTGTCGAGTTTGCCTACAACAACAGCTTCCAGCAAAGCATTCAAAGATGGCTCCTTTCGAAGCATTGTACGGCAAAGCGTGCAGAACACCAGTATGTTGGGATGAAGTCGGGGAAAGAAAGATCACAGGCCCAGAGTTGATTCAGCAATCAGTGGATACAGTTGCAGTCATCAGGGACAAATTGAAGATCGCTCAGAGCCGCTAAAAAAGCTACGTAGATAAGTACTGGAGACCTTTAAAGTTTCAAGTTTATGATCACGTTTTTCTGAAAGTGTCACCAATGAGAGGTACTTCGCGCTTTGGCAAGAAGGGAAAACTGAGTCCGAGGTACGTAGGTCCCTTTTGAGATTCTAGAGAGAATCAGGATCTTAGCGTATCATCTTGCATTATCGCTGAGACTAACGCAAGTGCACGACGTCTTCCACGTGTCGATGTTGAGGAAGTATGAGCCTCACCGAACCCACATGCTTAATTTCAAGGAATTGGACGTGGATGACAGTGTCATACGTTGAAAGCCTGGTTCAGATTGTAGATAAAAAAGAACAAATTTTGCACACCAAGATGATCTTGTTGGTCAAAGTGGTTTGGCAACACCAAATTTTGCACACCAAGATGATCTTGTTGGTCAAAGTGGTTTGGCAACACCACGTCATTGAAGGAGTAACTTGGGAAAGTGAGGAGTCGATAAGACGATCGTACCCCCACCTTTTTTCTTAAAGTATTGTAATGGTTTAAATTTTGAGGACAAAATTTTTATAAGAGGGGAAGAGTTGTGACATCCTGAAATTTCAATTTTGCTTTCAATTAAATAAATCGGGAATTTCATCAACACGCCTATAATGATATTCTCTAAGCTAATCACTCATGAGATAACTAGATTATCGGGGAAAGCCATTAAAGGATTTTAATGCAATGGACTTGATAATTCGATCAGGAATTGACTACTCGACCATGCTCATCTACAGAGATTATTACAACACAATTAAAAATCGATCAGAGACCAGAAATAGGTCGTTTCGACTGAGATAGGCAATCAAAGTGTGGGTGATTCCACTAGATTGCAAAATTCTCGTCAATCGGCACTAGGCTGATTTTTTTTTTGTCTTTTTGGTACTCAGTGTCCGTATTTGAAATCTCGAGATTTTAATGACGATCAAGAGTCGCCAATGTGTTGAAGATGTACATTGTGACTCGAAATAAATTGATCACGGGTCAATTGCACCAAAAATTTCTAAAAGCTACCCAGTAGGCTAGGTCACGCTAAAATCGCGTTAGATTGAAATTAACCACGAATTTAAATTCGGTCATGTCACGAGTCATTTTAGAAACATCGACTCATCCTCTGAAGATTTTTCTACAAACCGAGGTTTTTGGCGAAATTTAAAAGTGGGGCCGTTTTTGTCCGGAAAATTCAGGGGACCATTTTTTTATCGTGTTTTTGGGATGCAAGTTAGTTATATTGGTGAGGAAAAATGTCAATTTAATCGAGGACACGTTAATGGAATTTGTCACATCCTAGATTTTCAATTCTGTTTTCCATTGAATAAATCGGGCATTTCATCGATGCACCTATAGGGCTGTTCTTAGAGCTGATCACTCTTGAGATAACTAGACTATTTGGGGAAGCCATTAAGGAATTTTAATGCAATAGACTCGAGAATTCGACCAGGAATTGGCTTTTCGACCGTGCTCATCTTTAGAGGCCATTATGGCACAGTATAAAATCGATTTAAGATCAGAGATAGGTCAATTCGACTGAAATATGTGGCTAATCGTGGGTGACACCATTAAATTGAAAAATTCTCGTCGGCCGGCACTAGACTAATTTTTCTATCGTTTTGGTACCTTGTGTCCGTATTTGAATCATCGAGATTTTCACAACAATCAAGAGTCGCCATTGTGTCGAGTGGGTTCATTGTGGCTTGAAGAAAATCGACCATAGGTCATTTACACTAAAAATTTCTGAAACCTACCTAGTAACCTAGGTCACGCTAAAAACACACCTGAGTGAAATTAACCGCGAGTTTGAGTTCGATTTCAAAAATTGAAGATTCTATCATGTCACAAGAAATTCTAGGAGCGTCGACTCAGTTTCAAAAGATTTTTCTGAAACTCGAGATTTTTTGGGAAAAAGTCGACATAGGACTGTTTTTGTTCAGAAAAAGATAGGGATCATTTTTTATCACAAATTTAATAAGCAAGTGGATTGTGTAGGTGGAGAAAAATGCCAAATGGATCGGCGAAGTACTATTTGGATTTGTTGAGGCCAAATTGGATTGAATTAAGCTCAAACGGGTGTCCAATTGAGAGAGATTATGTCAAATTCGTATGCCCCACATTCCCTATGGTTTTTGGACCAATTCAAGTGTCCTAAGGGGTGCATTGGTGGCTCATTGAGAGCCAAGGAAGATATGCATGGCCATGAATGGTCAAAGGAGACAAGGAATTGGAACATGAAGGCATATGGACCCATCTCTCCCCTTCCTTCCCCCTTGGCCGTGCGACAGCCCTCCCCTCTCCCTTGGTGTGCCATTCAAATCCTCAGCCAGCAAGGAGACTGCCGGAGCAAGCCAGAGTAGCCATCACCGCCGTTCGCATAGCCACACGCCGTCCCCGCCTCGCGCGCACGCAACCATCGCCGCTCCGCCTAGCCGCACATGCCTTCGCCTCCTCGCCATCCTAGCCTTCTGCTTGTGCGTCCAGGTGACTATCCAGCCACCATGAGTGTCTATGGAAGCCCGCCGGAGCCGCCGTTCAACTCGCCGAACACCCTAGCCGCCTCCGCCGGTCTTGCTTTGCCTAACCGAGCTTGTTTCCTCTCTGTTACAACACAAAACGGAGGCAATGAAAGTGGGTTTCCAGCAGGCTTTTAAGCCCGTTTTGAGGTTGATCCCGACCCCGAAACCTAGGCCTGATTTGGAGAGAAGTGACCCTGCGACGTTCCCATCGGTTTGATCCGAACCACTCATTAATCAAGTGAGTTTTACTCACTAAACCCCGCTTAGTAAGTTAATGATGCTTAAGAGTTGATTAGATTTAATTAAATGTGATTAGGTGGATATATTAGATTAAAGTAATTAAATTAGTGATTTACCGATGCATGTTAGGTGGTTCGTTGTAGCAATTAGCGAGTAGACACGTGCTAATATTTATTGAACGAGTCTTGGAAATTTTCCGGGCTCGTTTTGGCTTCCAATTAGGCTATAACGGGCCTAAATTGGATTTATTGCATTTATTTAATAATTTGTAATTATTTAATTAATTAATCATTATCCGGAAATTAGGCTAGGATAATCGACGACCGGAATTTTATGTTAATTATTGTGGTGCAGTCTATTTATTTATTTGAGTGATAATTTGTACTAAATTGATTTAATTGTGTTTTTAGGATTTTATTCCTAAATTAATCAATTTTGGTAATTGATTGGAAATTAACGAAGTGTTGGTCTACAGCGCCAACAATATTATGGTGGGCTATATGAAGTGGCGAAAAAGAATGTTATATTACGTGACTCGGTGAATAAGTATATCACCTTGAAGAATGCACGTGGCTCAGTGATCGAGTATATCACCTTGGAGAATGCACATGGCTCGATGATTAGGTATGTCATCTTGGAGAATGCACGTGGCTCGGTGATTGAGTACATCACCTTGGAGAATACATGTGGCTCAGTGATTGAGTACATCACCTTGGAGAATGCACGTGACTCGGTGACTGGATATATCATCTTGAAAAATACATGGTATTGATTAAAATGACCGAGGGATGGTCTAATTAACATGTAACCGACTAAGTTGATTGATCAATAATTTGATCTGATGTTATGAATTGATTGATTGATGTGATATAAGGCATCTATAAATAACGTTGATTTGCAGGATGGAACTAACGCTAAGGTAAGTCCTCTGACTTGTGTTGTGATTAGGCAACCCTAAGGTATATTGGCTTCCTAATCGGGTCTTAGGGGGTAGAACTCGCTAGGACGTTGTCTCATTGGTTATTGTATGTGTTGGAGAAATCTTTCCAGAATATTTTGAAGATGACAAAACATTTCTATCAGTCTAAGTCTGGATATCGATAGTTAAAGTCTCAAGACTTTATAGTCTCAAGACTTTGTAATCTCAAGACTCAAGACTCAAGACTCAAGACTCAAACTTATTCTCACTGACAGTCTTTTTAATCCAGTGTTGAAGGAAATCCAAAGCCAAGGTTTATGGTTGAGGATTTGATCCTATCCTCTGGAATAAATTCTTTGGTTGGATAATCATTTCGGATTCTTTGACTCTTATCTAAGATCGATTGAAGATCCGATGGTCGACGAAATAATCTTGGATTATTCTATTCTTGGAAACCGAGATCCTGATTGTATGGGCGAACAGGATTGATGGGCTATCATCAGATTCCTTAAATAGCTCGGATGATCTTCTTGATTGATTCCGTCCAACGGGTAGATTGGAGGAATTCCTTTGGTAAGTGCCAACGGCTATGATGGCATGAAGGAGTATAAAAGGAAGACGTTCTAGTTGTTTTAAGTGTGTGATCGATAGAAAAATTCCAGAGTCTGAAGATCCTTGATTGTTAGTTGAGACTGAGCGAAATTGTATACAGAGAGTGTTTATACTTGGTGACGCCTTGAGTGAGTGTGGTAGATCATCTACACCTAGAAATCAAGGAAGATCAACACTGTAACAACTCTTTGATCATAGTGGAATCCAGCCAATCGGCTGTCAGTGCAGAAGAGTGGACGTAGGCTTGAATCAAGCCGAACCACTATAAACCGAGTGTTCAATTCTCTCTTTCCCTTACTCAGTCTTGCGATTGAATTTTTAACTATTGCAAATTCTCTAATTGTTTAAATATCGTGCAAGCTTCGAGAAATTTTTTGTATACCTATTCACCCCCCTCTAGGTACTCGTACTAGCTATCTCAATTGGTATCAGAGCCCGTGTTCTTACTTTGTTTGAAGTGTTTTACTTCAGAGTAAAAGATCCATGGCTAGTATGCTAGCACCGGGGCTGATGGAGGGGCAAAGCAATACCAGACCTCCCTACTTCGATGGAAAGGATTACAACATCTGGAAGAACAAGATGAAAGCTTTCCTACGATCAAAGGATCCTCTGGAATGGGACGTAGTGGAAAAAGGAATCACTCCTGCTGCTGCATCAATCACTGAAAGAGGAAAAGAAACCGTTGAAACCAGCGGAATGTCTCAAGAAGAAATAAACAAGAGACAAGCACTCGATGCTAAAGCAATTTATTCTTTATATTGTGCTTGTCACCAACTGAATATAACAGAATATCTTCTTGTGTCACAGCAAAAGAAGTCTGGGACAGGTTACATATCACTTATGAAGGGACAGATCGAGTGAAGGAGACCAGAATTAACATTCTTCTTGGTCAATATGAATCCTTCAAAATGAAACCAGGAGAATCTATAACTGACATGTTTAGTCATTTTACAGATATTGTCAATGGTCTTGAGAACCAAGGACAAAAAATTTCTGATCCCATGAAGGTGAACAAGCTTCTACGTGGACTCTCCAAGGATTGGAATCATATAAAGACTTCAATAAGAGAGACGCAAAGAATCATGCCATTATCTGTAGACGAACTGATTGGAACTCTTCAGTCTTACGAAGTGGAACGAATTAATGAAGACGAAGATCCAAGAGGTAAGAAATCTATTGCACTAAAATCAAATGATGATTCTGATGATGCAAATTCTGAAGATGATATGGATGATGAGGAGCTCGCCCTCATGATAAGAAGATTCAGAAAACTGAATAGAAAAGGCAGAAGGTTCATCCCAAAGAAACAAAGTTTTCAGAGACAGCAGACCAAGTCTGTTGATGATGAGGAACCAAACAAAGATGTAGTTTGCTTCGAATGTAAAAAGAAGGGACACATCAGACCCAACTGTCCTCTTCTGAAAAAGAAAAGAGGAAAAGCTGAGAAATTTCGAAAAGCTCTTAAAGCCGAAACCTGGAGCGATACAGAGTGTGAAGAGAGTGATGAGGAATATGCCAACCTGTGTCTAATGGCGCAATCAGACTCAGAATCTGGATCAGACTCAGACAGTGAATTTGAGGTAAGTGATTATAAAATCCCTGTCAAAGTCTCTAAATATATTGATGAGTTATGTTTTAGTCTTAAGACTTCTCTTAAAAAGATTTCCGAACTCAAAAAGGAAAATTCAATTTTAAAACAAAAGGAAAACATTTTAGAAGAAAAGGTAAAAAATTTAGACTTGAATGTTTCTACTCTTAAAGAGAGTGAAGACAATCTTTCAAAAGAAAATGCTTTCTTAAAATCTGATTTATCAAATATTTCAAAGAAATTTTCAATAGGGTCCGAAAAACTTGAAAAAGTCCTTTCAATCCAAAGACCTTACTTCAATAAGTCGGGTCTAGGTATGACAGCTGAAACAATCCCTTTGATTGATTTTCCGAAAGTAAAAGAAAGAATTAAGAAAAGACCATCGAGAGAGGCTTATAAAAATCATTTCAAAAGAGTTTTTGTAAAGCCTGTAGGTCGAAATGCTTTAAGATGTTCTAAGTGTAACAGTCAGGATCATTTTGAAAAAGAGTGTCCTATGGTTTGGAAGCCTGTTACGAGAGTATGGCCTAATAATGCTCATCCTACTAACACCAAAGGACCCAAGAAAATTTGGGTACCAAAGAAAGCTTGAGACTCTTTTTTGAATGCAGGTCTCTGTCAAAAAGAAGGTAAAGTGGTATCTTGACAGCGGATGCTCAAGACACATGACAGGAGACTCAAAATGTTTCATAAAGCTTATTAAAGTAAATGGTGGAAAAGTTTCATTCGGAGGAAATAGCAAAGGAAGTATTGTGGGATTCGGAACTGCGAAAATTGGAAATCTCACAATAAGCAATGTCTCTCTAGTGGAAGGACTCAACTACAATCTACTCAGCATTAGCCAATTGTGTGATACTGGTTACAAGATCTTCTTTCAAGAAGGCATATGTTCTGGAATTAGCAAAGATTCGACTCAGTCTTTCATGGGTCGAAGGCATGGAAATATCTACCTCCTTGATGTAAAGCCAAATGAAGAACAATGCTTAATCTCAATTCAAGATGAAGCAATTCTATGGCACAGAAAACTTGGCCATATCAACAACAAGCAATTAGCCAAAATCTCTTCAAAGCAGCTTGTTCGAGGTCTACCTAAACTGCCATACCAAAAGTCTGACTTATGCACTCCATGCATTCTGGGAAAGCAGAACCCAGAGCATTGGAGTTTGAAGAAAGATCAGATGAAGGCATCTTCCTTGGATATTCTACATCAAGCAAAGCCTACAGAGTCTACAACAAAAAAAGCCAGTCTGTGGAAGAATCAATGAATGTCAAATTCCAAGACTCAGTGCAAGATGAATCCAGCCAGACTCAGTACGAAGAGACTGAATCCGCTCTAGATCTTCAAATGTCTACATCTCAAGAAGCATCTCAGATTCTGGAAGTCCATCATCAAGACGCTCATGGAGAATCAAATAAAGAAAGAGATCATCAACCTGGTAACTAGAAGCACAAATCCAGTCATCCCAAAGATCTTATTATTGGCGAACTTAATGAAGGAATCCGCACCAGATCAAAAAGGCATGAAGAATCTAGTGCTGTGGCTCTCATCTCCGAAATTGAACCAAAAAGCATAGAAGAAGCCTTATCTGATGAAAGCTGGATCGAAGCTATGCAAGAAGAGCTCAGACAGTTCAACATCAATGATGTCTGGGAATTGACATCTAAACCAAAAGGTAAAACCGTTATTGGAACCAAATGGGTATTCAGGAACAAAATGAACGAAAAAGGAAAAGTCGTACGAAACAAAGCAAGACTCGTGGCCAAAGGATATACGCAAGAAGAAGGAATAGACTATGACGAGACTTACGCACCAGTTGCAAGGTTAGAAGCTATTCGTCTATTACTTGCGTTTGCTTGTTACAAAAATTTCAGGTTATTCCAAATGGACGTCAAAAGTGCTTTCCTAAATGGATTTATCCATGAGGAAGTTTATGTGGAACAACCGCCTGGATTTGAAGACCCAAAGAAGCCAGACTCAGTCTTCAGACTGAAAAAGGCTCTGTATGGTCTAAAGCAAGCACCTCGAGCTTGGTACGACAGACTAAGTAAGTTTTTATTACAAAATGGTTTTGTCAAAGGTAAAGTAGATACTACTTTGTTTATCAAAAAGGAAAACAAAAACTTTTTACTTGTTCAAATATATGTTGATGACATTATTTTTGGATCCTCTAATGAAAGTCTTTGCAAGAAATTTTCTAAGTCTATGCAGGATGAATTTGAAATGAGTATGATGGGAGAGTTAACATTCTTTCTTGGACTCCAAGTGAAACAAATGAAGGAAGGAACTTTCATCCATCAAGAAAAATATGCGAATGATCTTGTCAAAAGGTTTGGATTGGAAAAGTGCAAAAAGATCGACATACCAATGTCATGTTCTCAGAAGATAGACAAGGATGAAGAAGGGAAGAAAGTAGATCAAAAGCTGTACAGGAGCATGATCGGTTCACTTCTTTATCTTACTGCTTCTAGACCTGATATTTTGTTTAGTGTTTGTATCTGTGCTAGGTTTCAATCAGATCCTAGAGAATCACATCTCATTGCCGTGAAACGAATTATCAAATACGTTGCTTCATCTTCAAGCATCGGTCTTTGGTATCCAAAGAAGGGAGACTTTAATCTTCTAGGATACTCAGATGCAGATCTGGCCGGTTGCAGAGTCGATAGAAAGAGCACTTCTGGAACTTGTCAACTACTTGGAAACAGAACGGTGTCTTGGTTTTCGAGGAAGCAAAGCACTGTAGCTCTTTCAACGACAGAAGCAGAGTATGTAGCTCTTGGAAGCTGCTGTTCGCAAATTCTATGGATAAAACAACAGCTACAAGACTTTGGCATTGAAGACTCATGCACAGAAATCAGATGTGACAACACCAGCGCTATCAATCTCACCAAAAATCCAATCCTTCACTCAAGAGCAAAGCATATTGAGATTCGTCATCACTTTATTAGAGATCACATTCAAAATGGAGAAATCTCGATTCAATTTGTTGATTCAAAAAGTCAACTAGCGGACATATTCACAAAGCCTTTGGAGAAGAATCAGTTCGACTTTATCCGCTCGAGACTCAACATTTTGAAGCTTGAAGAAGTTAAAGTCTAGAGACTCACCAACTCTAAGACTCTGATCTCTTAGACTCTAAATCCTGAGACTCAATCATTCATGGCTATAGACTGTAAGTTGTATTTCATCTAAAAGGTACGATCTTTTGTTTAATAATTTTGGCAGTTATCGATTTTGAAAAGAAGTAATCGTTCACTTTCCTTGCACCGATTGAACTTCCTTTTTCAAAAACTGAGTTATATATATACAGTTTTTCTTTTCCCCAATCTTCAAAACCCTAAAAAGCACTCTCCTCTCGATACTGTTTCTACTCTTTGTTCATCGTCGAGAAAGTGGTCATTTTTCTTGGGAAAGCAAGTGAAGGAATCCTCCAATAGACAAAGAAAGATGTCGTCTTCGAGGAAATCATCTAGAATCGCAAACAGGGGGCCACAAAGAATGAAGAAGGGACCGACTCATTTCGATCTCACTGAGGAAGAAGACTTACCTAGTCAGCGACAAAGTCCGATTCGCTCTCCTCCACGTCATTCAGCATCTCCTGCCCCACAAAGTGCAAGTCATAATCTGGAAGAAGAGATAATCGAGGATGCCGACCCAGTAAGAGTTCAAAAGCCCTCCTTTTTGTATAAACTTTATTGTGCATTGAAAAGCACAGGTACTCCATTGAACTACATAGATGACTTCCTTAAGGACAAAAATTATGGGAATGAGTATCTTTTTCTGAAGAAAATGGAGGAATGGGGAATTGCCCCGAAAGGAAAAGCAGAGGAAGCACTTGCGAACATTCCAAGAGATCCTCGTATGCCAGGACAAAATCTGATTGACGGGAATGATGATGACAAAATGTTCCTTGAATTTAAACCTAGAATGGGTGTGGCGGCAAAGGTGAAAGGAAATCGGATGGATTTGTTTAAATCCAAGGATCAGGAAAAAGTGTATTACAGTCTGTTGAAAAGAGGGGTAATCAACCCTAGAAGTGTCGATTTTGACTTCCTGGATTCCATCAACTTGAACCTAAGAGAGAAGTTGAATTTGCTTCAACTTGAGACTTTCTGCTCTGACTCTACAGACGGGTATGATCATCTGACTGCTTATTTCTATTCAAATCTTAGCTTTTTGGATGCGAATAGAATTTCATTCAGTGTTCGAGACAAAGTCTATGTGGTAGATGTGAATATGTTGGCGGACATAGTTGGAGTTGAACGGGGACGCTATCTCCCAATCAAAGTCTCACCTGCTCGAACTACTCTGGATCTTGTCAAAGATAGGGATGTAGATAAGAAAATTATCTATTCCAGGATGAATGCCATCAACATTGTGCTACACAAGATTGTGATCAATTGTCTCAGACCTAAGTCTACTTCAAAGACTTCTGTGTCTCTTTCTGAAGCAAAATTGATGTATGCGATCAACTCAGGACGGAAGTTTTCTCTCCCGCACACTATTCTTTTCCATATGTACAGAGCAGTGTCAAAAGACAAAGGACAATTGCCTTATCCTGGTCTGGTGACCAAGATCTTCAGACATCTGAATATTGAACTGCCACATACTTTTTGTGTTCGAACGTGTGATAAGATGGTGGTAGGGTTGAAAATGTTACTGAAGATGCGTCTGCAAGAACTCTCTAAGGCAATGGAGAAATTCAAAGTGAAATCTCCAATCCAGTCTGCTTCAAAAGGGAAAGGAAAGAAGGCCATTGGTGCTTCATCGAAAAAGAGGAAAAGAACTCTTATCCTGGAGGATGAGGATGAGGATGAAGATGATGAAGATCCCACTATTCCAGCACTGACAAGAACAAGACGTTCTGTGTCTTATTCGACAGAACTTCAGCAGAGCAGAGAAGAAGAAGAACACAGAGAGAAGGAGAAAGAAGTTGAGGAAGAAGGAGAAGAAGAAAAAGAACAGTCTGCTGATAAATCTGGAGAGAAGAGAAAACAAGAGCATGACCATCACTCTTCCCCTTTCGATGTCCTAGAGACAGGGGGAGTTAGCGAGCAAGAGAGGTCTCCACCTCATGCTGCTGAAGATCCAAGAAAATCTCCAGAAGACCCAGAAGAAGTTCAGGTCTCTCAATTGCCTGAAGAAGATGATACGACGATTCCAAATCTGCCAGACCGTTCAGAAGCGCCATCGTCTGCACACACACCATTTGAGAAAGCCAATGCCAGTACACAGACGGATGATTATGTAGATCTTCGTAGTATCATGAATATTCTTCTGGAAATGCGTAACCAAATATATATTCTGGACTGTGAAATCCAAGCTTTGAAGCATGCTGGACAAGCATCTTCAGTCTCTCTGGAAGATAAATACAAAGACCTCGCTCTGCAACTTCAAGCCAATGCCAAGAGAGAAGAGGTAGCTCATCTGCGAGAAGATCTGAAGAAGCTCGAAGGAGTAGTCCAGTCCATTGGGGATTTCCAGATCGTGCGCATTCCCAAGCAGACATGACTCCTTTCTCACCCTCTTTTTAATGATGACAAAAAGGGGGAGAACCAATTTGAACAAACATTATTTTAAAACTTTATTTGACTTTTGTGTTTATGTTTATTTTTGAGTATGACTTGAGAACTTGAACTTGAGTGTTAGACTGAATTGGTTGTGGATTTTGATGCTTGACTGGTTGCATTTATATCAAGTATTGTTACATGGTATTACTCATGAAAGACTAACCAATTTGCTGTGGATGCAGAGTCTGGTTGTTTATTAATCTTTATGAGTTAGCCATATTGCTTGAGAAATGTTTTTGCAGGTCAAAGTTGTTCAAATCTTCAAGAAAGTTTTGTCACCATCAAAAAGGGGGAGATTGTTGGAGAAATCTTTCCAGAATATTTTGAAGATGACAAAACATTTCTATCAGTCTAAGTCTGGATATCGATAGTTAAAGTCTCAAGACTTTATAGTCTCAAGACTTTGTAATCTCAAGACTCAAGACTCAAGACTCAAGACTCAAACTTATTCTCACTGACAGTCTTTTTAATCCAGTGTTGAAGGAAATCCAAAGCCAAGGTTTATGGTTGAGGATTTGATCCTATCCTCTGGAATAGATTCTTTGGTTGGATAATCATTTCGGATTCTTTAATTCTTATCTAAGATCGATTGAAGATCCGATGGTCGACGAAATAATCTTGGATTATTCTATTCTTGGAAACCGAGATCCTGATTGTATGGGCGAACAGGATTGATGGGCTATCATCAGATTCCTTAAATAGCTCGGATGATCTTCTTGATTGATTCCGTCCAACGGGTAGATTGGAGGAATTCCTTTGGTAAGTGCCAACGGCTATGATGGCATGAAGGAGTATAAAAGGAAGACGTTCTAGTTGTTTTAAGTGTGTGATCGATAGAAAAATTCCAGAGTCTGAAGATCCTTGATTGTTAGTTGAGACTGAGCGAAATTGTATACAGAGAGTGTTTATACTTGGTGACGCCTTGAGTGAGTGTGGTAGATCATCTACACCTAGAAATCAAGGAAGATCAACACTGTAACAACTCTTTGATCATAGTGGAATCCAGCCAATCGGCTGTCAGTGCAGAAGAGTGGACGTAGGCTTGAATCAAGCCGAACCACTATAAACCGAGTGTTCAATTCTCTCTTTCCCTTACTCAGTCTTGCGATTGAATTTTTAACTGTTGCAAATTCTCTAATTGTTTAAATATCGTGCAAGCTTCGAGAAATTTTTTGTATACCTATTCACCCCCCCTCTAGGTACTCGTACTAGCTATCTCAGTATGACAATTTCAGGTCCCTAGATGGCAGCACCTCCACCTCCTCATCCTCCCATGCATTTTGGTATTCCCGAAGAGGTCACCGAGATAGAATATCACTTCCCGATACACTCCCACCCGGAAGGTCTAGAGTATGTTTTGGTGAAATCCACCGTTTGGGTCAATATAGGTAGAGACGACAAGGTGCCCCACGAGTATCGGTCATGGTATCGTGAATACCATGATGGGTGAAGAGAGGGTCCCATACCATAAGGTAATGTGCCTTTGTACGTCTTAAAGGCAGCATTCGGAAAGGGGACTGCAGATCCTAAGGACGGAGCGGTGATCAATGCCAAAAACCCTAAGCTCGAGAGTGACCCTGACACTCCCGTGTACTCAGCTGTGGACTCCACTGGGAGCGAAGAGGAATGAGAGATTGTTGAGCAAGAGGAGGAACCGAAGGAAGAGCCAGAAGAGAAGGACCCCAAAGAGGAACCGGAGGAGGAGTCGAAGGATGATCCAGAGGAGGATCCAGAATATGACCCGGAAGAAGACTAAGACCCACCTATTTTGCAAACCCTATGTGTGAACTGATATGTGATAGATCAGACCTTTGTGAATAGTATTGTAATATATACTATGAGGTTTGCTTTGTATAAAAGTGTGGTTGTGTTTTTTTAGGTGTGAAAAATATAGCCCTACTTTTCTATCCCATTGTTTTATTGTCTATGAATTATTTTATATGCTTCTGCATGTGTATTAAAAATGAAAGGGTCGGCAATGCGTCCTGGGACGTCGCTATTAATTGACCAGGTGAGAAATGGGCGCGCGCTCGAGGATCGGGGCGTGACAGAATTTATAAGGGCCGAATTGATTTAATTCAAGTGGAAATTAAAGTGGATTGGGGAGTTTAAGTCCAAAATTCGTAGGTCCCATGGTCTTCAACCTTTTGGACCACATGAGACTTGTTTTAGGGGAAATTGAGTGCACAAAATTGGCCGAGTGGTCTGCCAATTGTGGTGGGGCATGGTCAAGGGGACAAAGGGATAAGTAGAAGCCAAGAGGATCCCTTCAAGGCAATTGTCTTCCTCTTCTTCTCAAGTTGTTTGCTTTCTCCATTAGTGACATTTTAGAGCTTAAGAAGTTGTAGAGGACCGACTAGCAGCTCCCCCTAGCCGTCGCACACCAGCCGGAGTTCCCTGCCGCCCTTCGCTACCATCCAGTGCCGCCCGTGAGCCGCACGTCCCCCGCACATGCCGCCCATTCGCCCTACTCATGCCGCACCTAGCAACCGTTCCCCGTGCCCATTGAGCCCAGCCAGAGCCCAATCGTCACCGCTCCGTCACCGTCCAACCGCCGTTCGTCTCCACCAAGCCCATTCGCCTCACCCTCGCTGTTTTGGCCTCAACTGTTGTGGCACCCCTTGACACGGCCCCCGATCCGCTAGGGTTGCCACAAGTTCGCTTACCTTTCACTTGTCCTAATAACATGTCACTCTGATACCATTTGAATTATAGTGGGTCCATAAATCCTGGGGGTTTGTATCATCTCAATCGGTCCCAGCGCAATTCATATAACGAAAGCATACTCGACATCTCCCTAATCCGTACTCAAACTAAATATTACAATGCAATGCACACCAACTACACTTTTCATATATATAGAAGCTAATGCTGAACTACTTTTATTTACATAACTATGATGGACATCACGAGTCGGTACAACAAAAGGCCAAGGCTTTGACTAAGCTCGATTATAACCCAAAAGAACCCAACTCTACATCAGACATGTACATCAATCCATCATCCAGTGTCGGCCATCCAAAAAGTGTCAACCTCTACAAATCACACGCTCTAATCACACCCAGCCCGATGCATCAGCCGGTGGCAGTGGCAGCATCCCCATCATCCTCCCATCGCAACGAACATGGATGGACAGAAACTCCTGGAATACAGGGCCATCAGGTAGACCCATATCATACATAACCAAAACACGAACACGGATAAACACCAGACCGTGAACACCAACGCAAGGGTGCTCCGAGCACTCGACCTCAACATCAAATAGTAAGCCATAAAATGTATCACGCGTGACAGGTGACAAAGGCATCTTTCAATCTGAAATGTTAGTCCCCAAAAAGGGTGAGTACAACCACTAAGTAGTAAAGATCCATCAAATTACATAATGCAACAGGCAAGACAACCACAATTTCGTGTGAAATGCACATATCATCCATGAAATCATGCTTGTATTTCCATGAGATTCATTCATTAAGGCAATTTATGTTACATGCCATATACACATACATGCGCATGATTCATATCATCCATACAATCATGTATATATCCCCATGAGATCCATTCAATACCTTCATGATCGCATTCTCAATGCCATATAGTATCAACTCAATTTCATAGGCAATTATATCCCATGCCATATGCACACACACATGCGCATGATTCAGTTCCCATTTTAATTTTCAAAATGATCTCATTTTTCTTCCGAGGTCCAGTGTTTGCATCCCTCATATATCGCTCGCACCCAACCTGGTATCGCAAGGAACCTCCAGCACACACCTCCGGGCATCCGGCACACACCTCCAGGCATCTCAAAACTCCTGAGGACATCCGGCACACACACTCCGGGCATCCTGACACTCCCGGGGCATCGTCGGCTCACACCTCCAATGGTATCATCATCATCATATATATATATATATATATATATATATATATATATATATATATATATCATTTTGGAAGATACCATTTGATGCAATTATGCCAAAAGTTTCATGAAATTTATAAAATTTCATCAATTTTGATGTCATATGAAATGAACAAATGTCACCACACATGTCATATAAATAACAACTCAAGGTATCATATCTCATAGAGCAATTCATTTGCTTTTGAAAATAGAACAATTTTCAGATAAAACAGAATGCACTTCTTTAATAAAAATTCTGAAAAATTAGTAAAAAATCTCAATAAATTCTGAAAATTTAACATGTTATAAATGAGATCTAGAGAAAAAGGTTTCATGAAGAACTCCATGTCAAAAGAACTTCGTACGAGTTGCTACGGTCCATGCATCACAGCCTTAAAATTTCAAACATCACCATTGCACAGTTTTATTCACAAATTCGGTATAAACCTTAAATCAACTCATGAAATTCTGAAATTTTGATATGTTATAGTCAAGACCTAGAGGTAAAATTTTTGTGAAGAACTCAAAGTCAGATTCATTATATATCATGAGAAAAATTCACCAAAACTCCCCCTAACCCTCAGTAAAGATTTCCAGATTTAACACTTCAAAGAAAAATTATTTCACCGACCAATAATTGTCCGTTTCTTCTCAAATTTTATTATGTTACTCCTCAAGATGTCATCTACAACTTTTAACAAGAACACAAGATCAAATTCTAACTGGATAATTTTATAAAATTCACGGAATCGCAAGGGGTCAGACTGTTCTTACATGCAACAACTTACTTATTCTAGGAGACTACCACCATTCACTCGAATTTCAGCATCCAACATCACAACTCAAGCATCTCCAACACCCATCACACTTCACACACAACCACAGCAAGCAAAATGTAGGCTAACAGACTTCACTTGCCTCAAGTTCACGAAAATGAGTAAGTAAATGGTGACTTGGGGCTTCGGCAGGCTCGATCGATGGCGGTGCTAGGCTCAACGGCGGCAGCTGCTGGTGGCACAAGGGCGGGGCTGGTCTCTCTCCTCTCTCTCTCTCTCTCTCTCGGCTCTCTCTCTCTCTCTTTCTCTCTTCCTCCTCGCGCGACAACTCCTCCCCTCGCTCACTCTGCCCCTCCTCTTTTCTTCCCCTTCATGATTAGTAATCATTAGCTTGCATGCAAGAGCCACTTGGAGCACCCTTCATGCCACTTGTCATTTTTTTCATGCAAGTTGATGGGCCTCCTTTGGGCCAGGCTTGGGCTAGCCTCTTGGTTGCCCAAACAGTGAGGGAAAACGGTGGGGGCTGTGGGCTGGTTTTTGGGCTAGTTCGGCCTTAAGAAAATCAGCCCACACCTTCTCCTATTTTTCCATTTAATCCCCACTTATATAAATACCTAATTACAATTTATATGGCCATAAAACTTTTGTAGCATAAATCAATAAAAATTCAACTTATAAAGTGCACGGCCAAGAATAAAAAATTTCCTATCAATTTGTCATTTAATGCAATCCTTAATCACACATGGACATAGGATATATTTCCAACAAAATAATTGTCCATTACATGCTTGGCCTTGATTAATTGTAATCCATTGGTCTAATGACTATAATATAATCTGATGGCACTTCCATTACCTATTCATGGTTCATGGTATATCCAGGGGTTGCTATGAAATTTTTAGGATGCCACAACCGTTGCTCGTGGCCGCTCCATCCAGCAGCAAATAGAACCGAACCCCCTTGTCCAGCCTTGTACTGTTTAGCCCGCTTTGGACCCCTTACGGGCCTCGAAAGGTGCCCCCGCTTTGGAGTTTGTGGCCCGCCTTCACGTCCCCGTCATAGTGAACTCACTGGCTCGCAAATCTAGTGAGTTTACTCACTAAACTCTGCTTAGGGAGTTAATTATGCTTAAGGGTTGATTAGTTTAGGCTAATTAGGGATTAGATGGTTAGTTAGAACGGATTAGTAATTTAATTATTCGTTTATGCATGTTAGGTGGTTAGAGTAGCATAATTAGAGACTAGATAAGTTGTAGTATTTATCTAGTTAGGTTTGGAAATTTTCCAGGCCCATTCAGTATTTAATTAGGCTTTTCCGGCCTAAGTTTACATTTTGGTATTTATTTAATTAATTTTCGTAATTATTTAATTAATTATTATTTTCCAGAAATTAGACCGAGATAACCAGTGACCGAAATTTCGTACTGATTTCAATGGTGTGATTGGTTTATTTAATTGAATGATATTTTGTGCCAATTAAGTGAGATTTGTAATTTTGGGAATTTATCCCAAAATTGAGTATTTTCAGTATTTAATCAGGAAACACCAAGCATTGTTCTATAAAGCCAAAAATATTATGATGGACTATATTAAATGGTGGGATTTTTAAAAAGGAAAATATTGTATTTTGGCTAAGGCCGACTGTATACCCACACATGATTATTTTTATCGAGTATGATAAAAGTGGTGAAATTGTTGGTTGATTAGAACGGCATACTATATCAGCCTGAGAGTTTTGATATATCAGCTTAGAGTAAATAGTATACCCTAAGTATCGTACAGCTTTGGTGAGCATTAAGTATTGCACAGCTTCGGTGAGCATTATCGGTATACTATATCAGCCTGTGAGCCTTGATATGTCAGCTTAGTGTGAGCAGTATACTCTAGCAGATTTGGTGAGCATTATAGATATATAGCAGCTCCAATCAGCATTATTATATTTCAATTATCAGCTTTGGTGAGCTACACCATATGTTGTCAGCTTAGGGTGAGAAAGGTTTGATTTGATTGAATTGTGTGGATGGTATCGATGGTATAGAGTCGAATGAGTCGTCTAATCGATGTTTAATTTGAATTGAAATGATTGGATGATTTTATAAATTGTACTGACTTGCATGAAGGAATTGAGGCAAATGTAAGTCCTCTGACCGTTGCTTGTGCTTAGGCAGCCCTTGGGGCGTATTTCCTTCTTAGTCGGAGTTTAGGGGGTGAACTTGCTAAGACGTTGCCTCACCCCGTTGTGGGATAACATTTACAGGTCCTTAGATGGCTGTACCTCCCGAGCGTTTTGGCCAACCGAAGAAGGTCACCAAGCAGGTATCTTATATTCTGCTTCATGGGAACCCAAAGGGATGGGTCTATGAACTCATGAGGTTCGTTGTCTGGGTTGATGAGGGTCTACTCCATAAGGTACCCCATCAATACAGGTCGTGGTATTGTCATGAGTGAAATGGACAAAGAGAATGTCCCATACCGAAATCTAAGATCCCTGTGTTGGTGTTGGAGGTAGCTTTTGGAAATGGTACGGTCGACCCTCCAGGCGATTCAGTGGTGGACCCGAGCCTGTCGGATCCAGGGTCCCCGGAGTATTCAGTTGAAGACTCGAATGCTTAGAGGATCTGTAGCACTCTACCCCTTCTTTTTGTAGACCTTGTATATATTGACTAATATTGTATATGACATAGTTTGATGTATGTATATAAGTGTGTTGTGGTTTGAAAAATTTGTGGCCCTACTTTTCTATCCCATTTTGTTGTTGTCTGGGGATTTATTTATTCACTTCTGCATGCACATTAAAATGAATGGGTCGGTGTCACGTCCTGAACGTCGCTATTTAATCGACCACCGAGGGATGGGCACGCGCTCGGAGGATCAAGGCGTGACATAATTCTTGTAATTTTCCTTCAATTGTAAAAGGCAAGAAAGAGTTTGAAAAGATCATAGTGAACTTTTCTTAAAAAAATCTTCATATTCTCTCCCATCATGTTCTAATAAACTTTTTTGTTCTCTAAGCCTAATGTTACTTAAACAATAGGAATAAATCTTTATACAGTGGTTCCTGGTGAGACATTTGAGTCTTAAAATAACCATTTTGATGAGGTTTGAAAATAAAAAGGCAGTCGTATTTTGATAGCCGAAGGAGAAGCCTATGTATTGGGATAATATAACTGCCTTGAATCTTCTTTTTCTTCTTGGTCACTTTAGCCACCATTAACCTAGGTTGTTATCCATGTTATTTATTGCTTTACTTAAATTCATTATTATACTTTATTTGGAGAAATGGTAGATAGCAAATAGCATGGAACTTTGATGAAATTTCACTTAATCATGTTATCGTATGTATCTACTGGTAATGAGGCACACAACACACTACAATGTTAAGTGATTATATTTGAAGAGAGAAGAAGAAACCAATCTTGCAAAAATTCCATGGTTACTTATGGATATAGTTGGTGCCAATAAAATATGCGTGAATTTGATGGTCACTTAATGTGGCACCCCTAAACCACCTAAGGTCGCCACATATACCTATCTCTACACCTAATGAACACTAGTTACATCCCTTAGTAGAAACATCACAGTACATAGGCATATTATTATTATTATTATTTTAAAACGGTCCCAGCGCAACGTATTAGCGGAAGCATAATTCAATATCGTCATCTCTCCCTCCAATGATCATGATACAATGCACACCACTAAGTACCATAGGAAAAGATAAAGCCGAGCCACTTTTATTTACATATTTTCATGATGGATTTTCTCGGGTCGAGACAACAAAAGAAAGCCAAGATTTTTAGCTACACTTGGCCACATCCCAAAAGGATATTTCGACCCCTATAGTGATCACGTGTCATTCTCCATCTATCAGTGGCGGCTACTCTAAAAAAAAAAAACATCAACTCTCTACCCCTTACGCGGCCATCACACCCATCCTGGTGCGTCGGGCGGTGGTGGCGGCAACATCCCCCTAAACACTCCATCTCGGCGGACATGAACTGACAGAAACTCCTGAATGACAGGGCCCTCAGCCAGGCCCACATCGTACATAACCAGCACTCGCACTCACACAAATGTCAGTCCAGAGACGGTAACGCAGTCGATCTCCGTACACTCTACCTCTACATCCGATGGGAGGCCATAGAAGGTGCCCCGCGTGACGGTAGGGAGCGGCATCTTTCTAATCTGAAATGTTGGTCCCCGAAGGAGTGAGTACAACCACTCGGCAGGTAAAAGATCTAATAAACCACTCAATGCATCACACAATACAATCATAACAATCATAACATAGTACATACCATTCATGCATCCAAGCATAACTCACCTTGCAGCCATGCATATGTCATCATACCATATGTACGTACATCCTCATGTACTCATCACTATCATGTCATACATGTATCATCATGCCATAGGTGCACATAATCATGTCACACACATATCATCATGCCATGGGTGATCATCATCATGTCACACACCCATACGTATGTCATCACATCATATGTGTATGATTCAATTTCCACTTTTATCTTTCAATTTGATCACCACATCTCTTTTTTTTTTTTCCAAGATCAGTAATTTCATCCCACACTTTATCACTCGCACCCCAACCTGGCATCGCAAGAAAAACCTCCGGCACACACCACCGGGCATCCAGCACCCCCACATTCCGAGCATCTCGCATCCTAACTGGCATCACGAGGCATCCCCCTCGGGCACAAACCTCTGAGGCTTCCGGCACCCAACCATTCCGGACATCTCGAAACTCCCGAGGACATCCGGGCATGTATCACAATACAACCGGGCATTCGTCACCCCCCATCCTGGGCATCCTGACACTCCCAGGGCATTATCGACCGCCTCCAACAGTTTCCTCATTTATCATAATTCATGTTCACCAATTTATGTCTCAAAATCAGCATGGCACATGATGTAATGGCAAACAAGATCACTTTCATCGTTTTGATTCTTATATGCATTTCCAATCACCATCATACATGCAGCGAGATACAACCACTAATGACAATACAATCCATGGGGTCCATACAACTTAGAATAATCCATATATCATGTCTTTTTTTGAAATTTGCTAAATTCCAGCTTGCACAATTTTGGAAAACATATAAATTAAATATCCATATGATCTTAAAAAATCACACAATCAGAGCATGTAATAGATAAGACATAAAGGTAACAATTTCATGAAGAACACATGCCCAAAAGAGCTTTATACAAGAAGATATAGCTCACACATTACAGCATGCAAAATTCGGATAAAATCAGATTTCGCAGTTCTTGAAATATTTCGATTAAAATACCCGAATGACCTCCAAAAATTCTGAAATTTTACCAGGTTATATTCAAGACCCTAAGGTATATTTTTTATGAAGACATATAGGCCAGATTCACTCTAGATAATTTACTATAGACGGTCGAAGCTCTTGTTCCTAGTACCGAACAGTCCAGTTTAGCTGTCTCCGAAAAATCGAGGTTTTGCCTACTTATCTTTCTTCATTTCCTCTGAAATTTTGATATGTTTTGCCTCAAGAGGTCCCCTACAACTTTAATTAAGGGATATGAGTGAGATTCTCAAAGAATAGTCACCATATAGTCTACAAAGTCTCGGGAGTCCAGTACCGTACTTCCAGATTTTCCTTCTTCAAAAGAAAATCGTTTCACTAGGCTACACTTGCTAATTTTACCTCAAATTTGAGTATGTTAGTATTTAGGATGTTCTCTACAACTTTTATGAATAAATCGAAGTGAGATTCTCGGTAAAAAGCAACATGCAACACACAAAACCACCAAGAGGTCAACAAAACAGTTCCAGATCTAGCGTCTTCGTAAAGGAAGGGTTTCACCACTTAAAACTCAGCCATTTTGTCTCAAATTTTATTATGTTATACTTTGAGATGTTTTCTACAACTTTCATGAAGAATTCGAAGTCAAAATCCAACTAAAAATACGCATACAAGCCTCTACAACGTTCGGGGTCAGGCGGCACACTAAAAAACAGAACACATTTTCAAGAGTAACACACTCTAGCTTCGGTTTCTTATACCCTAAACACCCAAGATTCAACACCATTCCAAACACACATGCAAGACACACATGCAAGAGCAGAATATGGATCCCAACTTGCCTCCAAAATTGAGCAAACAACGGCACACGGACGGCAACGGACGAGCGGACGGGCAGCTCTTCCTCACGCGATCTCTTATTCCTTTCTCTCAGTGCCTCACTCTCTCGGTGCCTCGCTCTCTCTTTCTCCTTCTCACCTTGGACGAAGCCCTCTCTCTCCCTCTCTTTTCTCGCTTAAACCAGCCTCCATCCCCCTAATGTTCTTCCATTCAATCATTAGCTATGATTTCTAATTGCATGGCCTACACTTGGCAGCTAGGAGGAGACACATGGCCTTCTTCATGCAAGACGGGCCTCCATCTCTCAGCTGGGCTTGGGCCAGCAAATGGGCCGGTGACAGCTCCTCTTCTTGGGCTTCGCGGCTAGGCCCAAATGGCCAAAAATGAGGTGAGGTCATGGGCTGGTTTTAAGCAAATACTTTGGCCCATATCTCATCCTATTAATTTACCTAATCCTTAATTATATAAACTCCTAATTGAAATTCATAAATCACAAAACTTTGTGACCTATCTTAATAAATTCCAAATCCATAATCCTTCATGGCCAAAATAGAAATTTTTATCAAATAATTATTCACCATAGGCTTGGCCAAAGTCTTAATGCAAGACATTAATTTGAGCACCCCTAATGACTATCAAGGAATTTTAGGATGCCACACTTAATCATTTGGCTTTACTAGGAGGTCTGATTTTTGAACTTTTTTCATGAAAGGGTAATTATGAAATGTATAAGAAATGATACAAACACCACATATCTTATTACACTACAAATATGTTGCCATACTTGATTCGTATATGTAGGTGTTTTCTTAAGATGAGATTTATATAAAGTACAACAAAGATTTTGCTTTTTTTTTATTTTAAATTTATTTTTGCTTGTAGGGAAAAGTTTGGTTGGATCAGCCATGCCATAGTTTCAATGTTATGTTGGAGCAATAAGATCTAACAAACATAGAAGTGATTACAATGAAATTTTGTAATCACATCATGACGTAATTTTATTCTCACTATTCTTCACCTTAATCAGAGAAAGAAACTTGTCACGCTAATGGTAGCATCAAGTATTATGTCAATACTTGCATATTAATTTGTGCATAGTCTATTAAGCTAGACATACTTTGCAGTGGTAGTTAATAAAGCTAAGAAGATCCATTGATTTTTTTTTTCTTTTGGGTATACCAGCCATACCTGATTTCAATCAAATAACATAAGAAAGATTAACTAAAATTTCTATCACCATTTCTCTTGATTTTAAAACTCTGAAGAAAAGCAACTTTCTTTCGTCCTTCAGAATAAAAGAAAAATATGTTCTGTGGCAGTCTTTGTCTCCCCACCCGGCGCAACTGACGAAAGCAGCATCAGATTCAAATATGAGGGCCTAATATATCCTCATTCTCTCACTCTCCCTACCAAAGAAGGCTTGACAACACTGTTCGTGGATGCTAGATGTTGACGTCGACCTGACAAGAAAAGCAACGACTTGCGTAGCCAACCTGTATTTCCACGGTTCGAGCCCCGTGCGGGCTTTAATAATTGTTCCATAGGATTCCGAAGTTCACTTTTATTAGGAGCGAATTTCACGTTATGCGCATCAGATTCGACCTTGAAAATGGATATGAAAGTTTACGGCTAAAATATCGTGGCCAAACCACATCCTTACGACTCGAAAAGGGATAGGAAAGTTTTAAGAATCTTTGGACAAAGGTTGAAATAGCGTGGCCAAACCACATCCCTATGACTCAAACATTGTGCATGGAATTCCGAAGTTCACTTTTATTAAAAGCGGGATTCACGTCGTGCGCATCTAATTCGACCTTGAAGATAGATAGGAAGGTTTCAAGAATCTTTGGAAAAGGCTGAAATATTTGACTACTACTTTTAGGAGTCTATTTGAGAAATGCTAGCAATTGCTTGCATGGTCAGATCATACCCCATGATTTGAACGTTGTGCAAGCTTCAATAGTTAGTCCATGAAATTCGGAAGTTCACTTTTATTTGAAGTGGGATTCGTGTTGTCTGCATTTGGTTCGACCTTGAAAATGGATAGGAAGGCTCAAAGAATCTTTGTATAAAAGTTGAAATATTTGGCAACTACTTTTAGGAGTCTACTTGAGAAATGCTAGCATTTCTAAAGTCATCCAAAGTCCCTTAGCCCTTGTATTGGGCTTTCAGCATTTTTGGAAAATCATCTATAAAGTTCGATATTTTTTTCCAACTTGCCTTCATTAAATTATCTAAATTCTAGTTTTACCCTCACATTACACACCAATCTCTCTCCTCGCCTCTCTCCTCCTCCATAGCACTGCTTATACTACCATCTTCGGCGAGCAAGACTTGATTGCCAATAACGTTGTCGAGCTAGATCCAGCAACAATGGTCCTCACTGGAGGTCATGCGACCTTAAGTGACTATCGCTATGCCAAATTTGGATCCTCGACGTCCCGAATGTAAATTTTGTTTATGTAAACCTAAGGCAGTTTTCAATAACACTTTATCAAATACTATTTACATTTTTTTTAAAAAAAAAAACCCTTTTAATCTAAAGTCTTTGCATTTCCCCCAAAAACTTTTTTCAAATGTCATACCAACACAACTGTTGTTATGTTGCAACTGTGACGCCCAGAGAATGTAGAGAATTAAGAGATAACACAAGTAAGAACTTAGATGGATAGATTGCTCACCACCAATAGGAATTTACGTAAGGGATAAGAATAAAACAAGAAATCCTTTTTGTTCTCAAGCCAAAAGCTCAAATAAGTTATGAGTCAATCAAGTCCTGGCTTTTTCATTCAACATATCATGCTTATATAACTAAGCATGGAACTACCTTTTAAATGAGTAATTTTCTAGACTCATTGGAAAGACATAACATAATAAAATCCTAGGAACTGGAACTTTGATTCTTGGAACCTTCATCACAATTAAGACTCACAAAGATTATTCCAAGGTTTGATGGCCTTAATTGCAAACCATTCTAGCAAGGTCTGCACTGTCTTCCAAATCCATTTAGTTCTGACCATTGAATGGAAACTGATTATTCTGCATTAATCCATTGCCCATTTCATGAAACTCGAAACTGAGAACTTGTTCGGTACATTTTTTTTTTTAGTTGTATTAAATTTTATACATTTTTTCGAAATTAGTTGTTTTTTTTTCCTGAATTTTCCGAGTTCAGGCCTGAACAAGGTCGGATCCTGAACCCTTGGGGATATATCACTAATTTCGGGTCAATTAGTTCAAAATTGGGATGAATGTTCTTTTGGACATCTATACACGTCATTAGCTTTCAAATGGCATGATTTGCATTGTTTGGAAATCATTCAGTTGGTCATACACTTTATAACTTTAATGACTCGAATTTCAAAACAATGAATAAGTGACCCATTTCGGGCTCACTCATCTTGTTTGTTAGCTTGTAAAACAAGACTTTTTCGGTCTAAATGCATGTTTGATCTTCCCATGTGTGTGATTGCTAGATGCATGTTTATGGCCGATGCATGTGCATGGGAAAACCTTGGGAAATCATTTTAGACCATAATTTAGTGTCAATTGGTATTGACCACTGCTTGTGAATACAAGGGATGGCCAATTATCATTGGTCACACAAATCAATCAATTAGCGGTCTTAGGATGGGTTGATGTGTGTACAAATCAAAGGCCAACCCTAATGCTCGTGTTGGCCATTTGAATGCTCTTTTTTGGATCATTGATTATAATTGTTCTTCATGAGATGTGGTGTATGCATTGTACGTTTGGCACCTTGAATAGTTCAAGTCTAAATGATATTCTTAATCAAGACATCTCAAGAATGGGTTGATCGATACACCCTTGTAAAGAAGATGGCATGGTCGATGTCAAAGCTGGCCCTTTTCACTTGTACCCATTTGATCTCGACCATGTGTAACCACCCCAACTTCATTTCTAGGGTCACGAGCAACAAAAATTATTTTCGTGATGTCTCAGGCTCGTCGTCATCTCAAATTTTTTTTTTTTATCTTATATCATGCACATGCGGAAACGTGAATAAACAACTCCCCAGACAAACAACAGCTAGAAGACTGGGACATACATCACTCAGAACACACCGATTTATATTATAACTACTTTTACAAGCCCTTTCTCTACGATCCATCTTTTCTTTTTACATCACAATACAAGTTTTCCACATAGGCCAAGGGAAATCCTATCTCCTCTAGCGTGACTGCAACTCCCAAAAACTGACGTGAGACTTCCCTGCCTACAAGACTGAAAGAGGAGGGGTGAGTTTTGGGCAAACTCAGTAAGTAAAATTCCTAGTTCTCTACTAGGAAAGCATCTCATCATCAAAACCTAGCAAGTACAGCACTCGCAAACAATGTCGATGGCAGATCAATCGCAAGTTTATTGCCACCTCTTGACTATCTGTATGTGATCCACTTTCAACTTACCAAATAAGTCATTTCACCAAACAAGCTTATCAACAGCACATAGTAACATGTTCAATAAGTTCATTGATCGTATAAACAGTTCTTCCCATTCTCTCAGGGGCTTCTAGCCGCGAGCTGGGCATTAAGCCTTAGGTCAGGCTTCCCATACTTTCAGGGGCTTCCTGGCTCAATCAAGGCATCCGGCCATCAAGCCAGGCATCCCATACTTTCAAGGGTTTCCTGGCTTAACCAAGGCATCCAGCCATCAAGTCAAATATCTCATACTTTCAGGGGCTTCCTAGCTCAACCGGGGCATCCCATTCAACGAATGAGGTATCGCCGCCAACACTATGTGACGACGGGTGCTTTTTCCTCTTTAAGTGCACATGCATAAGTGCATCACACAAGTCGGTTCTTATCTTTTCTCTTAGTCGACACATGCATGGCCCGAAGGCGTGCTCATTCGTTCGGTGTACCATGAGTCCTTGCACTAAACTAATAAACATGCTAAGAAACAATCCTTGGTCCGCAACTTGAACCGATCATTTAGCATCAATCCTCACACCAAACAAGGCTCGGAAATGACATGCATCAATGTCGATCCAAGACCTCGAGGCTTTGGTACACCTCACTTTAGTGACAATCCGAAGATTGACGGACCTCGGCTCTAACCCGATGTAAACATACCACATACTATGAATGACCCCCGACTCTTGGTTTGATTCAACATCAAGTGCAAGGTCTCTGCACCAAACCAAACCCTAGAATCGACACCATTTTGTGCCTTGCCAAGATCTCGTGGATTTGGGCGATTCCCGTATCGATCAAGGTTTAGAATCAACATGCCTCAATGTTGATCTAGGACCTTGCGACCTTGGCCAATACACTATTTAGGCCAATTCAAGGCCTTATGGTTTGGACGGCCTTGCCTTGTGACGAACTCAATTCGAGCGAACCTCGGCTTCATTTCTGGACGTACATGACACAAGCACATGACCAAACACAATTGCAAGTAAAACCAAATGAAAGACTTCACACACCACCCACGGCTTGACGGGTGAGCACTTCACTAGACTCAACAACAAAATCTTCCTTCCAAGAGGAAAAAGAGGAACCTTACTTACCTTGACAAACCTCAAGAACTAGCTTGGATAACTTGATGGGGCGATGGTGCAAGGCCAAGAGAAAGGAGAGAAAGGGGAGAATGGTGTGTGAATGGCAAAGGGGTTCCAATGATGAAAATGAATGGGGCCTCCATCTATTTATAGGCACCAACCTCATCATTACTCATCCAAGCGGTCCAATCACCTTTCTTAGAGTGGCATGGATGTGGTATCGAGGTGGCAAACCTATTTTGCTAGGTGGCGCGCCTAGGATCCTAAGAGAACACTCACCATCTTCTTATTGGACCACCTATTATCTTGCTCTCCAAGGCTCAATTTAGGTTCATGATGTGCCTATGGTCCTTAGGGACATATAAGCCCATTTGATGCCTAATGTCCTCTCTTTGATTGGTTGGCATTTGCCTTGTTTACCAAGGCTATCTTCTAGGCTCATCATAACCTAAGATTCTAGAAGACACCTAAGCTTATAAGTCACCAACTTCTTCTCTAAAGCAAATCTCAAGCCATCATTACCAAGCCAAATAGTCCACTCTAATTTTTCCAAGTGTCCCACCTAAAGTCCTTAGTTGGCAAGCCTACTTGTCCAATAATTGTGCCTAAGGCATGAGTTGGATGGCTAAGAGGTCACACTCGGCAAATCTAGCTTGTAGGCATCATCGATGGTGGCTCGCTTTTTACTCTTCCATTGGTCCACCTAAACCCCAGATCTAATGAGCATCTAATGAAGTTTGGATAAGATGCCATCAAAGTTGCCAACTCGGCATCCAGATTCTTCGGTCTTAATGAGGGGCTTGGGTTTCGCTCTCCGATTGGTCCATGTGTACGCCACCCCTTTCTTACCCATCAAGGATATCTACAACTTCATCATTACTTTGGAAGAGTCAAAGGCCACATCACCCCCTTCATTAATGAGGGTGTTCTAGAATTTTCTTCACTTTTCCTTTTCTTCCTTAAGAAGGCAATCTAGAAAATTCTATTGTCCAAGTTGGTTCCGAGGCCGGAGAAGGGACGTTAAGTACACCTCAAAAAACCGAATCACATACACTTGAGGTTCGGCCATCACGCCCCATATTCGCCCAAACCGTCCCCTTGGAGGGTTGGTCGGCCCAAGGGGTTGGCATTGGTTGACACCTTGGCTGGCCCTTCAGTCAACACGACTGCATCCGTCTAGGTCCAAGACTAGTCCTCGAGTCGGTCCCTGGCCTCTTGTCAAACTTGTCGCGACCATTTTCCTTTATTTTCAGTCCTTGGTCCTTTGGTTGATTCAAGGCTAATCCTAAGGCTATCCATGGCCTAACACTAAGTCAAGGCACTCATAGACCTTAGAATTAGTGACGGAATAGCCGGGTCTATCCCTAAGCTCATTTCGATCAATACCCGATCCATCCATATTGTTTGTGGTAGTGCATTACCAATCCACGATTGGACATCACCAATTCAAGATTCCTTTCCGATCAAAGAATTAAATAGGGAATGATGTATTTTTGGTCGGAAGGCGATTACATTTGATCAAGTCGGATCGTCCATGCATCAGTGTATAGTCGGGTGGAATCACTCGCGGCCGTGTACTATGACTGATTGTGACCGTTTGCCGATCCAAAATCATCCCGTGACCAATTCTCATGATCAAAAGGTCATCTTATGAGCTGGTAATCCTATACCATCAGTATGGTCGGTAGAAATTCACGGCCGACACCTCGACCAATTCGTGACTAGTCGACCAGTCAATTAGACTATGACCAATCCTTGATTCCTTACTGATGAATCGATCAATCCCATGGCTAATGGCCCATAATCGATCCATTCAGAACCTTATGGCCAATCCTTATGGGGTGGGCAATGTGCACGGGAGTGAACAAGCAAGAGAGGCGCAGCCACAAGAAAGAGAGAGGGCAACGGTAAGGGTAAGGTTGAGAGAGTAAGGGAGAAAGAGGAGGTGGTGTGGAAATGAGAGGGAAAATGCTCATATTTATAGCAAACCCCTCATGATGATCTTTCCAAGTGAACTAATCATCTTAATTTAGATGGACAACCTAGGATGAGGAGATAGCAAGCTAAAAAGATGGGTAGCAAGTCTAGTTCCTAGGGGAGACACTTGCTCAACTTTCCATTGATCCACCTAAGAGGATTGAGTCATCATGGAATAATTATATGTAATTATTGTGGGGACACCTAAGCTAAAGACTAAGCCTCTCTCATTTAATGCTTGGATTTTGTGTAATCATTGGGCTAGATATGTTCATATTACAAACTGGATCTCCAAGTTTGAGATTAGGAGTCATTATGGCCTATTCCTTAGGGAACACCTCAACTTGGTTTTGAAGAACTAGAGTCCAAAGGTATTTAATGCATCTTTATCCTAATCCAAGAAGACTCTAGATTGGTTTGCTTCTCAAGTTGGGCGTGCAACCCCCTTCCCTCCAAGTTTGGACGTGTGGCTCTCTCGTTTAGGGTGTAAAATAGTTTTGAACAGTTTACGAAATGAGTGTCGTTACCTTATCAAATAAGCTCAAAAAATTATGAAATTTTAGTGTGTTATAGAGAAGATTTTGGAAAACATTTTTCCTGAGGAAGCTAAGTTCAGTTCGTGCTATGGAAAGAGTAGTAAATCACTAAACACAACCTGACAATCCGCCTGTGGACTAGATCTAATGACCGCAAAGAGAGACCCATTTCAAAAACCAAATCTTCACAAAACTCTTTAAAATTTTTGTATGTTGTATATGTGGATTTTTTTAAAATTTTTGTGAAGGACCTATGTCCAAATTCCAAAGAGAAAACTTTATAAAAATTCAAGAAGGCAATTTGATCACTATTTTTACTACACCGAGCAAGTTCTAAATGGTAAATGATTGGGCTTTTGTCCCAACCATTTCACCTTAGAAAAATATCAAAAATATCAAATTGAAAATGTTGTATGCCAGGATATTTTGAACAACTTTCATGCAGGAAGTTTCTCCAAATTTGAACTACAACGAGCTCTATAAAATTGGAAAGCAGGAAAGGTCTAGCAGTCTTGAAAAACTGGGAAGTCAAAACCTAGGAGAGTAAAAGTGGCAAGTCTATGGAGGGGAGGTGGCGCCCTATTTTGGATAGCAAGATCACTCGCCATAATTCCCTTAGGTCATGAGTCACCTCCTTCCACTAATTACTTGAGACACCTAGGCCTCCATACTTATTACTGTCACACCCTAATCCTCGAGCGCGTCCTCATCCCTCAGTGGTCGATTAAACTGCAACGTCCCAGGACGATCGCCGACCCTTTCATTTTAATGCGCATACGAAACCGAATAATTAAAATCCCCAGACAACACAAAGATATGATAGAAAAATAGGGCCACAAATTTTGAAAACCATTATACACTTTTATACACATCAAACTAAGTCATATACAATACTCCCGATATGTACAAATCTACAAAAAGGTAGAGGGCTACAGATCCTCTAAGCATTCGAACCCTCAACAAAAGACTCCAGGGACTCTAGCTCCGGGGACTTCAGGTCTACCACTGCTCCACCAGGAGGATCAGCCGTACCCTTTCCAAAAGCAACCTCCAGCACCGACATAGGGACCTCAAATTTCGGTAAGAGACCTTCTCTGGGTCCATTTCGCTCGCGACGATACCAGGATCTGTATTGATGGGGTACCATCCGAGATAGACCCATAGACACTGGACCTTACGAGTTCATAGACACATCCCCTTAGGTCCCCATGAAGCGGAATATAAGATACCTGCTCAGTGACCTTCTTCGGTTGGCCAAAATGTTCAGGAGGAGCCTCCATCTAAGGACCTGAAAATGTTAGCCCACGACGAGGTGAGACAACGTCTTAGCAAGTCCACCCCCTAAACTCCGACTAGGAAGGAAATACACCCAAAGGCTATCTATGCACACACAGGACAAAGGACTTACCTTTACCTTAGTTCTTTCCTACAAGTCAGTACAATTCATATAATCAACCAATCATTTTAATTCGATCAGTCGATTCACTTGACTCCATTCCATCAATACCATACATGCAATTTGATCGAATCGAATACTACTCACCCAAGCTGAAAATAGATGGTATAGCTCACCGAAGCTAATAAATATATAAACATATAATAATAATGCTCACCAAAACTGCTATATATCTATATTGCTTACCAAAGTTGTACAATACTTATAATGCTCACCAAAGATGTGCGATACTTATAATTGCTCACCAAAGCTGTTAGAGTATACTGCTCGCCGAAGCTGATATATCAAAGCCCGCAAGCTAATATAGTATATTATTCTCATCCACTGACAATTCCATCATTTTTATCATACCCAATAAAAATAATTTATGTGTGGGTACACGGTCGGCCTTAACCAAAATACAGTATTTTCCCTTTCAAAAATCCCACCATTTAATATAGTCCACAAAGATATTTTTGGCATTATAAACTGACGCCCAGTATTTTCCAATTATATACCGAAAATACTAAATTTTGGAATAAATACCCAAAATTACAAATCTCACTCAATTTGCACAAATCAACACTCGATTAAATAAATCAGTCACACCATTGCAATCAGCATGAAATTCCGGTCACTAGCTATCCCGGTATAATTTTTGAAAAATAATAAATAATTAAATAAATACCAAAATTAATTAAATAAATACCAATAAATGCAACTTAGGTTGAAAAAGCCTAATTAAATACTGAAACAGACCCAAAAAAATCCCGAACCTAACTAGATAAATAATACAACCTATCTAACTGCTAATTAGGCTGATGTAACCACCTAACATGCATAAACGAGTAATTAAATCACTAATCCGTTCTAACTAACCACTTAAGCCTTAATTAGCCTAGACTAATCAACTCTTAAGAATAATTAACCCCATAAGCAGAGTTTAGTGAGTAAACTCACCGGTTTTGAAATCCGATGAGTCCATGAGGACGGCAAGGTAGAGATGAGCGACAAATTCCGAAGCGGCAGCACCTAACGAGGCCGGGAAAGGCTTGGAAACGGGCCCCGAAGCCCACGGCTTCTTGCTGGGTTTCAGCTTCTGTGGCTGGGCCGAAGAGGCTGCTTGGACGGCTAGCTTGGGCTGAAACGGTGAGGACGGGTAAGTGAGGCTGCTGCGGGGCTTGGCAATGCTCGACGGGGGCAGGCGGCGGCTGGACGGCGACCACAACAGGTCAGGTGACCTGCTAGACGGGCGAGTAAGAGTGAACGATGAAGCTGGGATGATGGTGACGCGCAAACAAGTGCGCAACTCGCGGGCATGCTCGAGTGCGCGACGACGGCGTTCTGGCGATTCGACGGGCGGTAGAGGGCGTTGACGGTGGAGGGGGAGCTGCTGGCCGGTTTCTTTGCACTTCTTGAGCTCCAAAAGGCTTGAAAATGGAGAAGCAAGCTAGAGAAAGAAGATGAAGACAACTGCCCAAGTGGAGGGCCCCTTGCCTCCAAAGTCCTCTTATCTCATCCTCATCTCCCTTGGCTTGGCCCCACCCCAATTGGCAAACTTCCTCAGCCAATTTTGTGCACAAAAAACCCCCTAGAACATATTCTAAATGGTCCAAAAGGTGAGGGGCCAAGGGGCATACGAATTTGCAACCTTTTTCCCTCAAATTGGACCAATTCCTCTTCAATTGGACTTAAACCAGTCCCTATAAAAACCACCAAGGTATCCTCGATCAAGTTAACATTTTTTTCTTACCAATAGAACCAACTTACATTCCAAAAATACGATAAAAAACGGTCCCCTGAATTTTCCGGACAAAAACGATCCTATTTTGAATTTCTGCCAAAAATCTCGATTTGCAGAAAAATCTTCGAAGGATAAGTCGATATTCCTAAAATGACTCGTGATATGATAGAACTTTCAATTTCTGAAATCGGATTCAAATTCATAGTTAATTTTAATCTAGCGCGATTTTAGCTTGACCTAGCTTATCGGGTAGCTTTTGGAAATTTTTGGTGCAATTGACCCGTGATCAATTTGTTTCGAGTTACAATGTATATCTTCGACACATTGGCAACTCTTGATAGTCATGAAATTCTCGAGGTTTCGATTACAGACACAGGGTACCAAAACGACAGAAAAATCAGTTTAGTGTTGATCGACGAGAATTTTGAAATCTGGTGGAATCACCCACACTTTGATCACCTATTTTAGTCGAACCGACCTATCTCTGATCCCTTATCGATTTTTAATAGTGCCGTAATGATCTCTGCAGATGAGCACGGTCGAGTAGTTAATTCCCGGTCGAATTCTCAAATCTATTGTGTTAAAATCCTTTACTGACTTCCCCAGATAGTCTAGTTATCTCATGAGTGATCGGCTTAGAGAATAGCACTATAGGCGCATCAATGAAAGGCCCCGATTCATTTAATTGAAAACAATTTCTCCAAATTTGAACTACAAAGAGCTCTATAAAATTGGAAAGCATGAAAGGTCTAGCAATCTCAAAAAACTGGGAAGTCAAAACCTAGGAGAGCAAAAGTGACAAGTCTATGGAGGGGACGTGGCGCCCTATTTTGGATAGCAAGATCACTTGCTATTATTCCCTTAGGTCATGAGTCACCTCCTTCCACTAATTACTTGAGACACCTAGGCCTCCGTACTTATTACCCCCATTTAATGCATTTAACTCTCTCTTCAAAAAGATTAGCCTATCTAACTTGGTCTTTAGGTCTTCTTAATAGGCTTATGACTCACCCTCTCTTAATGTGCAAGAGTCCAAAGTTCATGATTACCTTTAAATAACAAGATCTTTTGGTGCTAAGTGTTTTCCCTTAGTCAACATGCATTAAATGACTACATGCCAAAGGCATTAAATGCACAAAGGGAAAATATCTAAGTTTGAAGGCCATCTCATTGGGCGGGAGTTAATCAAGTCTAATCGCGACTGACTACCATATTTGGCTCGAGGTTCATGCCTAAGCCATGATCGAACGAAGCCAGACGTAATCGGGCTTAACTAACGAAATCGAGCTCAAACTTCCCTTTTACCTTGTAAAGAGGGTTCTTGGATGGGTCCAAGGGCTAGGCCTTGGCTAGTTGACTAGTCCTCTCGTTGGTCCGCAGGCTCGTCTAGGGTTCTACGTCACAACTTACAACTAATCTGGAACTGAACCGCATTGAGCTTATTCGATCCATGGTCAGTTTTTGGTTGTCATGTAATCGTATGGGATTAATTAATCTGCCTCAACTCACGATTGAATTAGATTAATTCATGGCCATCCATGACTGGTACAACAACCGGGTGGAATCACCCGCGGCTGATACAATGGTTGAGCAAAATCGAGCCACGACCATCCACCGATCTGTGATGGTGCATGATTGTCCCACGATCGATCCTTATGGTCGAATAACATTTTCATGGTCGAACACTCTATAACCAATCATTTGGTTGTCGATTCCCAAATGGGTTATTCGGCTCATGACCTACCCTCAAGCCGGTTCATGGCCTAGTCCCACCATTGACATACCAATCCTTGGCTTACTGGTTGGGGCTAGAATAAGGGTCGAAATCAAGAATGTTACAACTCTTTCCTCCTAAAAAAAATTTCATCCCTAAAATTTTAAATGTGAACCTAATCATCCAAAAAGATGCGGGTATTGGTGCTTCATAACTCTTTCACTTTCTCATGTTGCTTCTTCAATGACACGGTGTCGCCATAAGACTTTAACTATAGGAATGACTTTATTGCGCAAGACTTGCTCTTTTCAATCCACGATCCACACCGACTCCTCGACCTACGACACTCTGTCGTTTACTTCAATCTCTTTGAAGTTCAGTACACGTGCCAAATTGGGCTCATATCATTGATACATGCAATACATCATGTACTTGAGCAAATCTTGGCGGTAAAGTCAGCAGATAGGCTAAATTTCCTATTCTTTCAAGAATTTCAGAAGAACCCAGTACCTCGGGCTTAGCTTTCCTTTCCTCCCAAATCATGAAATACTCCTCATTGGTAACACCTTAAGGAAAACATGATCAACCTAGAACTCTAACGGTTTATGACGCCTATCTGCATAGTTTTTCTGGCAGGTTTTGGGTAGTCCTTGGCCTATCTCAGACTACCTGCATAGCTTCTGCGGTGAATTGGACTAGCTCAGGACTAGTAATCCTCCTTTCTCCGACCTCATCCCAATAGACTGGAGTTCTGCAAGCTCGACCATAAAGTACTTCAAACTGTGCCATTTTGAAGCTTTGCTAATAAATGTTGTTATAGGCAAATTTAATGAGGTAAAGCTGCTCATCCAAACTTTGTTTAAAGTCCAGGAACTAGCTTGTAATATTTCTTCTTTGGCTCTACCCTTCTTTCACTACACCATTCTGATTATTATTCTCAGTCAATCACTACGTGGCCTAAAAATACCACGCAGTTTAGCCAAGATTCGCACTTGCTGGTGACATATATTACGTGTTCTTGTATGTAGCACCATTCTTAAATATTGTTCACGCTTACTTGAACATTTCGAGTACAGCAAAATGTCATCTACACATATTATAACAAAGTGGTCCAAGTACAATTTGAATGCCTGACTCATCAAATCCCTATGATAACGATTTTAGGATTTTTTGCTTCCTCTTGAGCGACGGTGTACAATCGTCCTTGAGCTGCAGAACGGTTGGGATTATTCTGTGGCGGAACTCCATTTTGTGCCCTCATTTGCAGTTGTTGTAGATGTATCCCTTGTTGTCATTGCGAACAATCTCTTGTCATGTGGCCTTGCTAACCATAGCCATAACAAGCTCCCATTCGAGCCAAATAGGATGTATTGCCATGTTGCTTCTCGTAACTACGACATATCTCATTTGGAGTGGAAACCAATCTTAGCTTCTTATTCTTCTTATAGGGATATCCTCTTTCCAGTATTGGCCTCTTACCATGACGCCAGTTGCCTTTAGGGGCCGAATAGTAGGGTCTGGTTGCAGTAGCTCGTTCCAATGTGTCTTTTTCTATGAGTTGAGCTCGCTTGTACAATTTGTTGTAGTCTTTCAAGTTCAGTGGCACCAATTGACTTCGGATGTAGGGCTTCTAGCCATCTCAGAATCGTTTTGCCTTGTCCATCGGATCTTCAATTAGCCTGGGGGCGTACTTAGACAACTTAACGAACTTGGCTTCGTATTGATCAACCGTCATGTTGTTTTGTCGAAGTTGCAAGAACTCCTCCATCTTCCGGTCGCGAGCAAATTTAGAAAGTATTTTCCATTGAATGCCTCAACAAAGGCATCCCAAGAGATCACAACACCTTCGAGGAAAATTCCTCCTTTGGTGGCCTTCCACCAGTGACTAGCATTTCCTTGTAGTTGGTACGCTACCAAGGTCAATCTACTTTCATTCGAGCACTCCAAAAGTACAAAGATCTTTTCAAGTTCATTGATCCACGATGCAGCCTCCTCTCGATCTCTTGTCTCAGCAAACCTTGGGGGTCATAGTTTCAGGAATTGCTCAACCAGGCTATGCATCGGACATTTGTTGTTACCATTTCCATTTCCGTTCATTGTAGCCATACCATTGACGGCTTGTTGATGAGCCTACTGTTCCATCAGCCCACCTATAGTCTCAAGAGCTTGCAGAATCTCATCTAGTTGAGGGTTTGGATTAGACTTTCCTTTTAAGGTTGAAGTGTGGCCCCAAGCACTCATGCAGAATCTATAGGAATTTCTAGAAAAATCTTTTCTACATGCACAAATAAAGTTAAGGGGTTAAGACTAACACTCAAGAGAATCAAAAATCACATGCACGAGGTGTTCACCTACCTAACTATCTCAAATCCCAACGCATCTTATCACTTTAGATAATAATTTGGCTCTGATACCAAAAATGTAACAACCCCAAATCCATCCCTAGGGTCACGAACAGTAGGGGTTATTTTTGTGACGTCCTAGGGGTGTCATTATCCCATTTCTTTTTATCTTTCATTATACATATGCAGAAGTGTTACAACTAACACCCAGACAACAAGAAGCAGCCAAGAAAAATAATCATTTACAAACATACAATTACATCAGTTATGTTTACAAGTTATTCTATTATGGGCCATTATATATATAACCACTACATCTTCTATGCTCAAAAGGCTGGGGTAAATCTTAACTTCTCTAGAGAGATTGTAACTCCTCCATGCCTACAATTCTGAAAAACAATGGGGTGAGTCATGGACTCAATTAGTAAAACCCTTAATTCTCTACTAGGACATCTCATCATCAAAGTCTAACAGGCACAACACTCGCAATGCAATGTTGACAGCGGATCAATAGTAAACTTATTGCTACACTTTCACTACATGCAGATGTCCATTACAACATACTTCAATGTAGGTTTACCTTCAGCTTGTCAATGAATATATCAACATGCATATAATGATTATTTTACCATCCTCTTGGCTCGACCAAGCCCTCTTGCCACGACCCAACTTCTTTGCTGGGCTTCTTGGCTCGACCAAGTCATCTCGGCTCGACCGAGACTTCTCAAGGCCTCCGGGTTCAAGATCCAAGCATCCTGGCTTAACCAAGGCATCTTGTTCCATGATTGAGGCATTTCCACTAGTGCTATGTGGCGATGGACGCTTTTTCCTCTTTAAGTGATCACATAAGTGCATCACTCAAGCCAATTTTTCATCTTTTATCTTAGCTGACGTATGCAAGGCTCAAGGGCATGCTCATTCAAATGGGTGTACCAAGGCTCTTAACATCATATTATATAATATGATGGGTGTAATTCTTGGCTCGTGGCTTGAACCACATACCTAGGCCGATCCCCGTATCATGCAAGACTTAGAACCAGCACGCCTCAATGATGTACCAAGACCTCGTGAGCTTAGGCAATCCCCATACTGAACAAGACTTAGAATCGGCATGTCTCAATGCCGATCCAAGACCTCGCGGCCTTGGGTAATGCCCGTACCAAATGAGACTTGGAATCAGCACACCTCAATGCCAATCCAAGACCTTGCGGCCTTAGGCCATCGTGACTCAACGTAGATTCCAAGGTGAGCAAACCTTGATCTCGTCCCGAGGCATGAACGTATTCAAGCATGCAAACATGAGCAAATCGTACAAAAGAACATCACAACATACACAAGGTTTACATGGGTGAGCACACTACTAAACTCAATGACGTAGGCTATCGCCCTAGTCAAGAGTTAGAGATTCTACTTACAACACTTCAAAGGGCGGCCTAGGTGACCGAGCAACGTGCACGTGAGCGAATGAGCAAGAGAGGCACGAGCATGAGAAAGAGAGAGAGGGCGACGGTGAGGGTGAGGTCGAGAGAGTGAGGGAGGAAGAGGAGGTAGTGTGGAAATGAGGGGAAATGCCTCTATCTATAGGCAAACCCCTTATGACGATCTTTCCAAGTGGACCAATCATCTTCATTTAGATGGACAACCTAGGATGAGGAGGTAGCAAGCTAAAGAGATGGGTGGCAAGTCTAGTTCCTAGGAGAGACACTTGTTTATCTTTCCATTGATCCACCTAAGGGATTGAGTCATCATGAAATAATTATATATAATTATTGTGGGGACACCTAAGCCAATGACTAAGATTCTCTCATTTAATGCTTGGGTTTTGAGTAATCATTAGGCTAGACATGTTCATATTACAAACTTGATCTCCAAGTTTTAGGTTAGGAGTCATTATGCCCTATTCTTTTAGGGAACACCTCAATTTGGCATTGAAGAACTAGAGTTTAAAGGTACTTAATGCATCCTCATCCTAATTCAAGAAGACTCTAGATTGGCTTACTCCTCAAGTTAGGCATGTGGCCCCCTCCCCTCCAAGTTTGGGCGTGTGGCTCTCTCATCTTAGAGGGCAAAACAGTTTTGAGCAATTTCCAAAATCAATGTCGTTACCTTATCAAATAGCAAAAAAATTATGAAATTTTAATATGTTGTAGTAAACATTTTTATGAAGGAAGCTAAGTTCAGTTCGTGTTTTGTAAAGAGCAGTAAATCACTAAACACAACCCAACGATCTACCCGTGGAGTAGATCTAATGATCGCAAAAAGAGACCCATTTCAAAATCCAAATCTTCACAAAACTTTTTGAAATTTTTGTATGTTGTAGAGTGGTTGTCCTTTAAAAATTTTGTGAAGGAAGTAGGTCCAAATTCAAAAGAGAAATTTTATAAAAATTAGAGAAGGCAATCTGATAACTGTTTTTACTACATTGAGCAAGTTCCAAACGGTAAATGATTAGGTCTTCATCTTAAACATTTCACCTTAGAAAAATATCAAATTTAAACATTTTGTAGGCCAAGATGTTTTGAACCACTTTCATGAAAGAAATTTCTCCAAATACGAACTACATAGAGCTCTATAAAATTGGAAAGTAGGAAAGGTCTATCAATCTCAAAAAACTAGGAAGTTAAAACCTAAGAGAGCAAAAGTGGCAAGCCTGTGGAGGAGAGGTGGCACCCTACTTTGGTTTGTAAGATCATTTGACATTATTCCCTTTGGTTATGAATCACCTCCTTTCATTAGTTACTTGAGATACCAAAGCCTCTATACTCATTACCCACATTTAATGCATTTGACTCTTGTTCTTCAAGAAGATTAGCCTATCTAGCTTGGTCTCTAGGTCTTCTTAATAGGCTTATGACTTGCTCTCTCTTAATGTGCATGAATCTAAAGTTCATGATTACCTTCAAATGACAAGATCATTTGGTGCCAAGTGTTTCCCTTTAGTCCACATACATTAAATGACTACATGCCAAAGGCAGTAAATGCACAAAAGGAAAATATCTAAATTTGAAGGCCATCTCATTAGGTAGGAATTAATCAAGTCTAATCGCGGTTGACTACCTTATTTGGCCCGAAGTTCGTGCCTAAGCCATGATCAGACAAAGGTGGATGTAACTGGGCTTAACCGGTGAAACTGAGCTCAAACTTCCCATTTACCTTGTAAAAGGGGTTCTTGGATGGGTTGAATGGCCAAGCCTTGGCCAGTCGACCGATCCTCCGGTTGGTCTGCAGGCCAGTCCGGGGTTCTGCGCCATAACTTATGGCCAATCTAGAACTGAACCACATTGAGCTTATTCGATCCATGGTTGGTTTTCGATTATTATGTAATTGTATGGGATCAATCAATCCGCCTCAATTCATGGTTGAATTGGATTGATTCATGGTCATCAATGACAGGTACAACAACTAGGTGGAATCACTTGTGGCCAGTACAATGACCGAGCATAATCGAGCCATGACCGTCTACCGATTTGTGATGGTGCATGATCGTCCCACAACCAATCCTTATGATCGAATAATCTTCCCATGGTCGAACACTTTATAACCAATCCTTTGATTGCCGATTCTTGAATGGGTTACTTAGCTCATGATCGAACCTCGAGCCAGCTCATAGTCTAGTCCCGTCATTGGTGTACCGATCTTTCGCCTGCTGGTCGGGGCTAGAATAAGGGTCGAAATTGAGGGTATTATATTAACCTACTATACCAATGCTTTGCATCAATTTGACATCACCAGCTCGCACTAGGGAAAACAAAAAGGGAAAAAAATGTAGTTCTCTTTCCATGAAACTCGTGGTTCAAATTACTTGTGATATTATCCATGTAATCCAATCCCAGCAGCCAAGATGACACAATTTCAACTTGAATAATGAATATTTTGAAAAATTTACTCAGAAGAACATATTAATTGATGTGATAAGTTCTTGGGAAGTGAATGAATATGTCCTGTCTATTGGAATGCCAATTTCATTTTTTCCTTTAATTATTCAAAACCTACCTTTAATGTGAAGTATTTTCGTCCCATTTTTTCTTTACCTTTTCTTTATTCGGGACTTTGGTCTTCTCTCTCATACAATATTAGATATCTAAGTGATAGACACGTCAGTTTTGCACTAATCCATTCAACATCCAACAGGTGTCAATTTGGGGGCTGACCTATCTGATACCCTTGCATCTTCTCTCTTCAATTAATGCTTTTACTTCTTTTTTTCCCTTTCTTCTTCTTTTTCTCTCTTAATACTTCTTCTTCTTCTTCTTCTTCTTCATCTTCTTCTTCTTGCTTTCACTCTCGCATCCCTCTCTCTCTTCAATTAATGTTTTTACTATTTTTCTTCTTTTTCTTTTTTCCTTTTTTCTTCTTCTACCTCCTCGTTTCACTTTATCAGCGACTTCGTCTTTTTTTTTTGTAAAGGGTAATGATATAATGAGCTTTAACAAACAAATATACAAGATTCGACATCACAAAACTTGCACTCAACAAGACACAGACGTCTCATCAAGTGAAAGGGCACCGGACACAAAACACCGCAAAGCGGTCAACTCAAGGAAGGGTCGAAACAGGAAGCCCAAGAAAACAGCTACGTAGGGCCGAGATAACAAACTAAAAAAGACAGACTAACCAAAAGGCCACGCAGGGCCAAGAAGAACAACCCGCAAGGTTAGACTAAGGCGACCTAGGCGGTCGGCATAGGAGAGCTGAAGATAGACGGGTCAAGGCCCCAATTTCTTTGTAACCTCCTATTTCTCGAGCAATCTTCCACGCTTTTGAAAGTTAAGGCTTTATCCTTCACCACTTTAATAAGATGCTTCTTGATAGCCGCAACCACAATCGGATGCTCTCTAAAGAGGATGTCGTTTCTATACTTCCAAATGAGATGGCATAGAGCTCCAAAAGAGAAACGACCAATGGCGTGATAGAAATCCTTACCTAAGAGGAATCTCATCGCCCACTGAAGATTTTCTGTCCAAGTCCCATTTCTCCATGGGAGGTTGCACCTGGCCACCCAAAAGTAAGCCATACTAGCCGTGATGCAGCAACCAAAGAAGAGGTGGTCAATAGAATCCGGTGTGAGCTTGCAAAAGGCACATACTTCACTCTCAATTCTCCCATAAGACATAAGAAAAGCTTGGGCAGGAAGCCGGTTCTTAGTGATCAGCCAGAGATTGAATTGGTATCTCGGAGTGATGGCCTTGTTCCAAATAAAGGATGACCACACAACCCTGTCTTTCTTTCTTCTGAGTATATGCCAAGTTGAGGCGACCAAGAAGACACCGGAAGGATTATCCCTCCATATAAATCTATCCGGAACCCCTGTGAGAACCGGAAGGGGCTGGTTCCAGGAATCCATCAATGACTCGAAGTCCTAACCCGCTGAAGAAAAAAGGTCTGCAACAACTGCATACCAAGGCAGCCCCGAATCAGAGATAGTCTGCTCTGAACAAATAAGATCCAGCGGACCTCTCTGATGCCAATGGTCAAACCAAAGTGATGTCCCCTGGCCATCTCCAATCTTCCAGTGGAAGTTGAGGCGGAATTCGGATCTCAGGTGGAGGATCCTCTTCCAAGCCCACGAGCAGCTGCCCAACATCTTAGCCACCCAGAAGTTCATCTTTCCCAGAAAAGTAGAGTGAATCCATTTGCACCAAAGAGACTCCTTATCCGTGAAGAGGATCCAGATGTGCTTGAGTATCGCTGCCTTATTGTACTCTCACAAACTCCGAATCCCAAGACCCCCTTCTTCCCTTGGGAGACAAACATCCTCCCATGAAACCTTAGCTCCTCCCCTGCCAAGCCTGGGCCCCTTCCACAAGAACTGTCTAAAAATTTGCTCGATACGATCTAGGACTGCTATAGGAATAATGAACACACTAGCCCAATAGGCTTGGATTGCATGGAGTACTGACCTTATGATCTGAACTCTCCCTGCAAAGGAGAGAAATCGATGGGTCCAGGATTGCACCCTAGCCATTATGCGATCGACTAGAGCTACACAATCCACCTTGCCGAGTCTCGAGGATATAATAGGCGCTCCTAGATAACGTACCGGCAATTTTCCTTCCGCAAAACCGAGGGTATCCTTTATCTGACTTCTCAAGTCATCCGATCCCCCTTTATTAGCAACTTCGTCCTTCACTCTGTCAAGAAGGAAACGCCTCAACTCAGACTTACTATCAACTTAATCCTGCAAATCGCTTTCCACTACCACCTCATTATTGTCTGTCCTTCGTCGTTAAGCTCGAGCTCTGCTGGCGAACTTGAGCCTCATATTTTAGATCTAAGCTCAAGTGAACCCTAGATTTGTAATTCAGAGCTCAGATTGATCTCGAATCAACGGATTTGAGTTTGATCAAGATCGACATAGGCAACATCGAAGGCGAAGGGGAGACGGCGACATGGTTCGTCAACACAACAGAGGGCCTCGAGCTCCTGGCCAACATAGGTGCCGACGCGGAGGGTGTCAAGGGAGTTGGGCAAGAGGCGGTAGCATTGGAGGTTGGAGAAGAAGTGAGCAAAGATAAAGGCAAAAATGGAGGCAAATTGTGGAGGCGGCGAGTGAGAGAGCATTTTGAAAAAAAGAGAGTGGGTCTATATTCATAGAAGAGAGAGGAGAGAGAGAGTGAGTGAAAGGAGGAAGAAGAAGGAAAAAGGAAAAACATTAATTGAAGATAGAGGGGATGCATGGATATCTGACAGGTGGGCTCCAAAATGACACATGTCGGACATTGAATGAGCTAGTACAAAGCTGACATGTCTATTACTTGGACACATAATATTCACAATCGACTCTATCCAGTGACAAAATGTTGGTTACAACTCAGATTCCTTCGTGTCATAATCCAAGTCCACTTATCAGGTGACACATGTCACTCGAGCCCCATCACGCCAGAACCCACTGACACACCCTCACCCTCTCACCTTTCTCTCTCTTCTTTTTTCCTTTGTTTCTTCTTCTTCTTGCCTTTGTTCGCGGTTTCCTCTTTCTCTCTCTATTCCACCTTCTTCACGGGGACAACAATAGAGTTCGTCCACCACCACATCTGGGTATCAGAATTCTTGATATCTCGTTGACGACAAGACCCAACGTCGGCTCCGTCATTGTCTTCCTCCTCTGAGAAATCGGAGTCCATTCTCTTGTACCTACTTCTCTTCTCCTCCAAATTGAGACCCCCATCTTCCTTACCAACCCCCACTCCCATCTCCCTCCCTCTTTCTCCCTCTCTCTTTCAAAGATTGTTCCTTGATTGGTTTTACTCTTTTGGGTCATGCTTCTCTCTCCTCCCTTCTATCCGAAAGAGGGAGGGGGATAGAGATTTGGCACGCAAAGTTCAGATTTAGATTGAGGAGAGAGACAGGATAGAGGGAAGATGAAGAAGGAACATGGGGAATGCGGAGGCATAGATGAGGTGATGTGCCGGGGGCAACGACAGGTCTAAGGTCGAAGAAGGAACACATGGTAGGCGTAGGAGAGAGAATGAGGAAACCACGAACAAAGGAATGAAGAAGAAGAAGTAAAGGAAAAAATGAGAGAGGGAAGAGAGAGACAAGAGCGGAGATGGTGAGGGTGTGTCAGAGGGTTCTAGGATGGTGGGATCCGGAGCTATGTGAGGTTTGGTGACTTAACTCGGATTATCACACGGTGAAATCCGAGTGGTAGTTGTTAAATTATGTCTCGAGTTTGTGTCCATGTACGATACCCGATCCGTACAAAATATTTACATGCTGAAACAAGAAAGAACGTGCGCAGAGCATTTGATGAAAAATGGCGCAGGATAGGAGCCGAAGAGATCCCGCCCATGATCTGCGCTTCGCGTTGGAAATAAAGTCTTCAATCCATGGGATTCTTCTCATTTGTTAGCATGAAATCTGAAGGGGTGATCGTCCTATTCTTCTACGTCATTAAATGCATGCACATGACCATGTGCATGCATGCTTGTAGAAGAATAAAGTTGGTCAGCACTTGTAGGCACCGAATTCCCTCTTTCACGGTTTCTCTTTTGTGTACTTCTATTGTTTTTTATTGATAACGAAAGAGGGATGGCAGAATAAAGAAAGAGAGATGGCAGAAGCTATTCTCCTCCTCATGGTCACACGCACACTCTCATTAATTGCATGGAGGCGCATGCTTTGAAGATCGGTGCCGTTCTGACAATTCTAGAGTACAATATTATTTTGTTTCCTTCCCTTCCACCGATAAAATGGAGAAGACTTCTGGAGCTCGAGAAAAGAGCGAAAGAAAAGAGCTCGACAGAGTGAGAGCAAAGAGCTCGAGAGAGTGTGAGAGACGAGAGAGCTCAGAGAGGATTTGTGCTGAGTTGAGTCCATTGAGTTGTTTTGTTAAACACCGTGGGTATCGGGTATAAAGTAGGGCTGGGAAACACTTGAGTGTATGTGTGTGATTGTAATCATGTAATTCTCTGATTTATAGTGGATTGATTTGCTGGCTCTCCCCGTGGACGTAGGTTCTGACATTCGGACGGAACCACGTAAATTTTCGGTGTCCTTTTCTTTTATTGTTCCTCGTTTTATTTCGATCGATTTCTATAGCTCCCGACATAATTGCAAACTTACGATCCGCTTCCGCTGCAATGCCGATTTACAACAATTGGTATCAAAGCTAAGACTTTGCAATTATGTCTGGAGCAAAAGTGGAAATTGAGAAATTTAACGGGAGGAACAACTTCAGGTTGTGGAGTGTCAAGATGAAGGCGCTATTAACAACTCAAGGATTAGCCAAGGCATTGGAGGGCAAGGCTCAGTTGCCCGAAACAATGCGAGATGCTGAAAAGGACGAGCTAATGGAGAAGGCCAAGAGCATCATCCTATTGAATTTATCGGACGAAGTGCTAATAGAGGTGGCCGAGGAGGAGGATGCCGCAACGTTATGGGCTAAACTTCAGGCCCTCTATGTAAAGAAGGGTTTGAACAATCGCTTATATATGCTGAAGAGAATGTTCCAGTTTCGATATACTGAAGGTACGTCCATTAGATCCCACCTAGATGAGTTTAATAAACTCATGATGGACTTGAAGAATGTTGGCAAGATTTTAGATGATGAAGAACAAGGCATGATGTTGTTGGCGTCTCTACCGGAGTCATGGGAGCACTTTACTGACTCCTTGTTACAAGGGCGTACTACAATTTCCTCAAAGGAGGTAAAATCTGCCCTGTTTCAAAGGAGTGGTAGAGAAAGTTGCGTGATGACAGTCTAGCGCAAGATGTAGCGCATGGACTGGTGATTCGAGGTAGAGACCAACATTGGAGGCCCAGCAACAGAAGCCAAAGCAAAAGCAGGTCGAAGTCGCGACATAGAAAATCAAAAGGTCGCGTGAAGTGCTTCAAATGTCACGAGGAGGGGCACATAAGGAGAAATTGTCCAAAGCTAAGAAATAAAGGCGTTTGGCAAAATGCCACAAGCAGTGTGGCGAATGTTGCCGAGGAGAGTACCAGTGATGCCGAAGCTGTCCTATGTGTATCTACGAGTTCGTCAAGAGACGAATGGGTGCTAGATTTTGGATGTTCCTATCATATGACTCCTCACAAGAACTGGTTCACTACCTACCAGACTGCAGATGGTGGTAGAGTTCTTTTGGGGAATAATGCAGCATGTGAGGTTGTGGGGATAGGAACAGGTCGGATCCGAATGCACGATGGCATAGAACGGACGTTGACAGACGTAAGGCATGTACCGACGCTGAAGAAGAGCCTTATTTCTCTAGGTACACTCGATGACCTCGGGTGCAAATACACAACTGAAGGTGGAGTGCTGAAGATCTCTCGAGGTGCCCTGACAGTGATGAAAGGGAAGAAGGCGAATTCTCTCTATCATTTACTGGGAGAAACCGTGACTGGAGTTGCTGCAGTTTCATCAGGTGAGTCAGACTCAAATTTGACTCAGTTATGGCATATGCGATTGGGACACATGAGTGAGGCAGGTATGACGATGCTGAGTGAGAAGGGGTTGTTGAAAGGTCAGAAGACAGGAAAGCTGGACCTGTGTGAGCACTGCATCTTCGGGAAGCAGCGTCGTGTTAAATTCGGTACAGCTCTACATTCGACCAAGCAACCAGTCGAATACATTCATTCAGATGTTTGGGGACCGTCTCCAGTTCCATCAAAAGGAGGTGCCAGATATATGCTGACATTCATCGACGATTACTCAAGGAAGGTATGGGTGTACTTCCTGAAGCACAAATCTGAGGTATTTGATCAGTTCAAGAATTTTAAGGCATTAATTGAGAAGTAGTCAAGTAAACAATCAAGTGCCTGAGAACTGATAATGGTATGGAGTTACCCATTTGTGGCACCCGGGAATTTATGGCCGTGATGTCACGGCCGTGATGACTGATCAATAAAAGTATCGCCGAATGGCATCATTAGTATTTAGCATGAGCATTGTTTGATTCCATCGACGGACCGATATCTCATGTTTATTAAGGGTCCGATCATTGAATAGACTATCGACATATATTTCTTTTTATGACTCGACACAATTATACCACTTGAGTGCACATGAGATAAGAAAAGAAATTGAAACACCGTGCAATATCGTTTTTCTTCTATACAAAGATTTGAGTCATGAATAAGTACACTTGATAAGTTATTGAACCACCAAGACCATGGGATCGAGAATGCTCCATATTTGTGCAAGTTTAAGGATAAGTTTTTATTTATTTATTTGGGCTTTGTTATTGAGGGACTGGACGTCCACTAACTTACTAACCCAATACAATCCGAAGACCCCTTAATAGTCGACAATTAAGTCAACTAATTGGAAGAGATGTTGACTGAAGCATGGCTGGATGATGCCATGTTGTTGGCATATGGATAGCCAGCGAAATGCAT
>JAOPUP010000202.1:0-25388 GCA_026873135.1 Eucalyptus urophylla | reverse complement strand
GCAATCTAAGTTACATTTGTGTGTATACATGTTCACGACATGCGGCCAAAAATATGAAGACAGAATTAGATAGCTATTACTCATTGATTCGATCTCTTATTGGGTATTGTTTTAGTTCCAAGGCAATGCAGTGCGCCAACTTCCCTAAGCTTTCAGATGAGTTGAGTTTTCATCTGTTTCTAATTATTGATTAGTTAAAATTAGAGTTATATCAATTGGTTTATTTCCAGTATTAGCGGAATGCCTAAATATAGTTGTTTGGATGTTCTACACAATTTCCTTACTACAGAGAAATATTAAGATTAATTTGATTAGTAGCATTTTATTTACAAATTAAATTAATAAATGATTAATAAATCTCGGATATATTCCAGTAACTTGGTATATATATCCATGTCAATCGATTTATTGTGGATGAAGTAAGTTTTCTAATCATTCAAATAAGAAACCGGCTAAGCCAATTTTCAAGGGCAAGTGGGCATTGGACCATATAAATGCACAAATACTTTTTAAGGGTTTGTTTGTTTGAGAGAAAACTGTTTGGGGAAAATTGTTTTTCGACTTTCTTCTCTAGTATTTTTTTTTTTTTTGACGAGAAAGTAGGATAGCATTACTATTTAAAAGTCTAAGCAGATATAGCATTTATATCAATACAAAGTAAATCCAAAAGAGCAGAGGGAGGGTTAAAGACCCAGTTCCTAGGAAGAAAACGCAAACGTTGTGCATTATCTACCCAATCAGCTACTCTATTAGTAGTTCAACTATAGTGTGCGAGAGTCAAGCCCGAAATATTCTCTACTTTCTGCTTGGCCTGGTCCACGAGAGGTTGCATTGTTTAGCTTAAATCTGTGGAAGAGAGAACACTGTCCACTAACATCTGACAATCAGACAGAAGTACTATTTCTTTTTCTGGGGAATTGGGGATGAGCTTTGAAGAGATGAAATCTAGGGTTTCAACCAAAGCTATGGCCTTCGCTTGTTCTGCTGAATTTACCTCGATATCCTTTGCAAACCCATCTCGTATTCGGCCAAATGAATCTCTGCAAATATAAGCAAAAGAAGCCTGAGATCTTGTTCGCATCTGCTAAGGACCGGAGAAGGCTCCTGTCGTCTCTCTGTTCGGGGCATGGCTGAATGCCGGATCTGGGTTTCGTTCCTCCATGCGTGTCATGAGATGAGGGCCAGAAAAGCAATGGACATCCTTCATTTGCATTGTTGCTGTGCTGGTAGGCTGTTCTCTGAACCCGCTCTTTCAATCTGCAAGTCTTTCCATCATGGATGCTTCTGCTATGATGTTGCCATGATGGAGAATTAGATCTGGTAGATCTGAGGTCGTGATCCGCCACAGCAAAGGCGGTAGATGTTTCCTCGCCGATGGCGCTGTTCAAGGGACGCATCCCACAAGATGGGACACAAGTGGTATTGTGGAGCTCAGTCGAGGGCGTTTTGTTGCAGATCTGGAAAGAGGGTGTCGTCTGCAGTTGTTCAAACCCAATCCCAGCAGTAGATCCGATGTCGTGATTTGCAGCCGCAATGGCGGTATACGCTTCATCGCTGGTGCCGTGACTAGGGGAGAGATTTTCACCATCTAGGACAACACCTACATTGCGCAGCTCATGGGGCGATTTCTATTGCAGATCTGGAAAAATTGTGGCATCTCCATTTGGTCGAAATCATTCTCATCAGCACTACCGCTCAGGTAAGGGCTGCTTTTGTCTAGGTTTCTCGCCCGATCATTCTTAAATGGAAGTGGCATTTTGGTATTCCTCCCACTCGAATGCTATGTTCTGGGTGTTGTGGATGCATCTTTGCCAAGTCTGACTTGGTTATTAGTCACTGTAGGTGGCAGAGGGTGGGCGTTATCGAAGCTCCGATGCAGAAGTTGTTTGCCATTGTGTCTCGCTTGATCTCTACTGGGCTTTATGTGTGTGCTGTTACAAGTATGACTTCAACTCGGGCTGAGATGTGTTCTGATCGCCTTTATGTTCTAATTAGGTAGGCATTGGGTCCAGACTAGACTTCTCGAATCTATACTGGTCGGCATAGCTCTATGTGTATCATCCTTGCTAGCAAAACTATTGATCTTCAAGATAGGCATTATATCATAATTTTACTCAGTCATGTCTACATGTGAATTTGGAATAGGGATTGGGAGGGCATGTTGGTTGGCCAGATTTATGTCGCAAGTGGAGGTTGAAGGCAGTGAAGGATCCGGAATGTTGTTAATGCGACCCACCACCTCATCTAGATATCCTTAAGGCAAATCACTGGTATTACATGTACCTTCGAACAAGGCATCTATATTGACTTTTAGTACTCCTAAGGCGGGAGGTTGCCACGTTGCAGGTTCATCTTGTCCTGGATTCCTTCTTGATGATTTTTTATTCAAAGTTGAGAAGCTCTCCTGTGATATTGTGGCGTTGAACAAGGTGTGGTGCGGGTTAAGGGGATGTTTCTTAAATATGAAGTGGTTACGATCCTTCCATATGCACCATAAAACCGTGGCAACCAGTTCAAAGTTATTTGGGCATCTTTTGGCTGCCAAATATTTGCATAACCATTCATCAAATCTTGTTAAACCCACTCGATCTATTTGGGCTTGGAGAGATGGCTCATTCCAGATTTGTGTTGTCCAGGGGCAAAGTAGCAAGGTGTGCTCAATCGTCTTCGGTTCCTGCTTGCGTATTGGGCATAATGGTTCAGGTACAATCTTCCTCCTATAAAGATTATCCATAGTGGGAATTGCATTTTGGCAGGCACTCTAGAGGAAGAATTTTATTTTTGGTAGTATGCCGGAGTTCCAGATACACTTCCATAATTCTGGATTGAACTGGTGTGATGTAGTTGGTGTCGACTCCCAATGATTAGCTGGTTTTCGATTTGAGAAATAGGCACTCTTTACCATGTAGATTCTCGATTTATTATTTGTCCAAACCAGTTTGTCTTCTGTTGTTGAGAGGCCTAGAGGTATTACTTTGATTGCTGTCACTAGGTGTTCTTTGAACAGAGAGCGCAATAGGTCTTCCTTCCATTGTCTAGCTTCAACATCAATCAAGTCAACAACTTTACTTGGTTCAAATGGGCTCACAATCCTCCAATTTGGCCTATTTTCAGCCACTTATCCTCTCTAACTGAAATTTTTTAGCCGTTACCAAATGACTTGGGGAGCAATTGCATCTCTTCTAGCTAATAGGCTTTGCTAGCCCCACGACGGACGGGAACCTTTCCCTGCTCGCCAAAATCACAATTGGGAAAGTAAAGACCTTTCATGAGTTGGGTCCATAGTATGTTTGGACATTGAGAAATACTCCAAGCTTGTTTTCCTAGCATGGCGGTGTTAAAAGCCATTAAGTCCTTAAAGCCAAGACCACCTTCGTCCTTATAAAGTTTTCGGATATCCCATTTTCTCCAGCGCAAACCAGTTGTCTTGTTAGTATTTCTCCACCAGAAATTAGAAATTTTTTTCTCAATGGCTTTGATAATGGAAACCGGGATTTTAAAGATTGACATTGCATATTGAGGGATTGCCTAAACTACTGATTTGAGGAGAATCTCCTTTCCAGCTCTTGAAAGCAGGTTTTCTTTCCAGCTCTCCAATTTCAAGTTGACCTTGGCCAGTATCCATGCAAACATATCTTTTTTCGAGCCCCCCCAGTCTGAAGGGATTCCTAAATATTTCCCAGTTTTCACAATTTCAAGAACCCTCAGCATCGATACCATGTTTCTTCTAAGGCTGTTTGGACACCCTTTGCTGAAAAATATCCATAATTTGTTAAGATTAATGGCTTGGCCAGATGCATAGCAATATTGGTGGAGTATAGATGCCAATTTTTGGCATTCCAGCACTGTTCCATCTAGGAAGAAAATAGAGTCGTTTGCAAATAATAGGTGGGAAAGGGTTGGGCAATTCTGGTTTAGTTTAATGCCATGCATTATGTCTTTTGCGAGGGCTGTTTTCATCATATGTGATAAGACATTAGCAACAATAATAAACAGATATGAGGATAGAGGATCTCCCTAGCGAATACCCTAAAATGGCGTGAAATAGGGTAAAAGACTCACCATTAAACTTGATGTTGTAGGACACTGTAGAAACGCATTGCATTACCCACTTCACCCAGTCAACACTAAAGCCCATATTGCATAAGCACTCCTGTAGGAGGTCCCACTTGATTCGATCATAAGCCTTTTACATGTCGAGTTTAAGAATGGCTTGAAACTTTTTCCTCCTGTCTCTAGTTCTTAGTCTGTGGATAACTTCTTGGAAAATCAAAATATTGTCCTGGATTTGTCGATTCCCCACGAAAGCGCTCTGCTCTTCAGCAATGATGTCTAGTAGAAAAGGTTTTAGTCTGTTGGCGAGGATTTTAGAGATGATCTTGTAAACAAAGTTACAAAGGCTTATGGGGCGGAATTGTTCTATCCTTTCTGGATTTTTGTTTTTGGGGATATGAGTGATCTGGGTTCTGTTGAGGGCTGGGTTAAGGGTTCCAAATTCAAAGAAAACTTGCACTTCCATGAGAATATCTCTGCTTATGTCTTGCCAGTGCTGCTGAAAGAAGAGGCCATTCAAACCATCCGGGCCGGGAGCTTTGTTGGCACCCAATTGGTGAGTTGCAGCATAAACTTCTTCCATGGTTACCGCTTGAGTAAGCTTAAGATTCATAGCTGCATCCACTGATGATGGAATATGGTTTAAAATAGGCTAAAAATGCCGAGGACCTATTGAAGTATACAAGTTGTTGAAGAAGTCCACAGTCATGTGCTTGAGGGTCTCATTATTCCTCACCCAGTCGCCTTCTTTATTCATCAGCATGGTACATACAGTTTCTGTTTCTCCTTTGTATTGTTGTGGCATGAAAAAATTTTGTATTTCTATCTCCACATTTGAGCCACATAATTCTAGATCTTATGCCCCAAAACATTTCTTCTTGTCACCATAGGGATTCGATTTCTTTATGGATAGTCTGAATTCTAAACTGATCATATTGCAAGGTGGGGTCGTTCATCCAAAACTAAAGTTCATTGATCATATTGCAAGGTGGGGTCGTTCATCCAAAACTGAAGTTCATTTTTTAGCCCTTTAATTTTTTTTATAAACATTGGGGAATCTTTTTTTGCTCCAAGTTGCTAATTGAGTAGCCACATTGGTTAGTTTCTCAACCATAGTTTTCCTGTGGGAATCCTCCCATGTTCTTCTAACAATTTGTTTGCAATCTTCATCTTCTGCCCAAAATGGCTCATATCTAAATTCTCGTTGCTTGCCTATCAGAGTGGGTAAAGTTGACAAGATGAGAGGACTATGATCCGAACCAACAGCTGGTAAGGCTGTAATTTCGGCATTTGGGTAAGATATTCTCCAATCCATGGTACAAAGTGTTATGTCTAGCCTTTCTTTAACATTTTCATCTCCCTCTCTTCTATTTGTCCAGGTAAAGGCGCACCATTTGCTTTCCAGATCCATCAGAGAACAAGCATATAAGAAATCCCTGAAAGCGGTAAGTGGAAAATGATCTGCCATCCTCTTTTCCACTTTTTCCCAATGGTATAATATTTCATTAAAGTCCCCGATACACAACCAAGGAAGATTATTGGAAGCACTCACTCTTAATAAGTCGTCCCAGAGGATAATTCTGTCATGAAATACATTAGGGGTGTGGAGAAAGGTAATCCTCATGGTTTGTTTACTATCATGAAGTAGGCATTGCACGTTGATAATATATTCAGAGTGAGAGTCGATTGAAATAGATACTCGGTCATCCCAAAAGAGAGCCAAATCCCCCGATAACCCATCTGGATTCACCAAAAAACTGTTAGTAACCTTGAGTTGTCTTCGCAATCGTTGCACCGTCTGCTCTTGATTCTTAGTTTCCATAAGAAATATAATGTTGGGTCTTTCCTGAGTCGCTAGGACTCTAAGAGACTGAATCGTCAAGGGAGAACCTAACCCCTGACAATTCCAACTCAGTAATTTCATGGGTGCATCGGTGGCTTATTAGGGCTAGCCACCAAAGCCCGTTGAGTTAATGTATCTTCTTCCATGACAGGAATTTCTATCATCCATGAGTGCTCAGTAGCAGTTGGCCTTGAGGATTGAGCTCCATACGGGCAAAAGCCCTTAACTTTCTTAGATGTAGGAAGCTTGGTAGACCTGGCTTTCCCTTTAATTGAATCTCTTTCTGACTCTAAGAAGAGTTGCCTCTCTCTTTCGACTTCTTTAAGGTGTTCTTTGTGTAGGGTCAGCATGGACTCCGCATCCAAGCAGCTGTTGTCCCACTTTTGTGAAAATTTGCCTTCGAAAATGGTGAGAGCTCGGGAATAGCCAAGGTGACCAGGCTGCTGTTGAGGTCCTATCTTCGAGGGATATTTGGGGGGAAAAGGCAGGAGGGCTTGCTTTTCTGCATGATTTGCTAGCTATGGTGCATGGGTTTCCACATACAGGGGAGATTTCGGCACCATTTCGTCATCTTCAATAAGTTGCGGATGTTGGCCATAAATTTTTTTTCCATAGGGGCTTAGATCCCGGACTTCAGCTCGCAACCAGTTGCCAAAGTTACCTGGTAAGTCTTCTCCCAGCCTTGTAGATTCATAGGGTATGTCTTTACAGTTAGCGGCATAATGGCCAATTCTACCACAGGAATAACAAAAGTGTGCCAGCCTCTCGTATTTGAATTCAATCCATAATTTTTTGTTTCCCAAGTTAACTACAATCCCTGTTTTGAGAGGTGTAACTAGGTTTAGCTTGATTTTCACCTTCCCAACCTTATAGTGACTGCTTCCTCTTGCTTCCAAATTCACCTCAAGGACTTCACTGATCTTGGAGGCAATCTCTCTAACTACCGATGTCGTAACTCTGTCGAAGGGTAATCCAAACAAGTGCACCCAAAATAGATAGTAAGAGAAATCATAGCAAATGTCGGGAATGTCAAGATCACATTGTTGGAGCACAAGGAGGTTGCTGGAAAAGGACCATGGCCCTATATCAGAACTTTCTGCTTCTCAGTTTCCAATTTAAAAGAGAATGAGAAGAATCCCGGTCCTAACAAGGCACAGGAAACATTGCCGTCCTCCATGTGCGTTTCATAGTGCTGAGGAATGCTTGGAAATTGACGTTCGGGCGAGAATAAAATTTGCCAAATAATGTAAGCCCGTATTCTATTAGTTTTTCAGTAAAAATTCCCTGTGTTACATCGATAACATCGTCCTTAGACCATAAGTTCCCAAGGCTTTTACACAGCGCCTCTAACCTGCTGGCTTCTGTATTAGGATCCGCCATGCTACTTATTGCAAGAAAGCTGAAAGATATGAAACATAGTCTACCTCAGGGTAGAAATTTCAGTCCAGACATAGAAGCAATAACAGGGGGAGTCTCAGTGGATTAGCGGAAAACATTGAGTAGACCCTTGATGAAATGTAAGGGAAGGTTGGAGCGCAAGCAGACTCAATTCGTTGATAAACTTTCAGCTGAGTTGCAGGGGAGAGCAGGCCAGGCAAAGAGAAGCGAGATAGATTATGGGAGGGGATGGTGGGATACGGGTATGGAGGGTTGAGTGGAAGGACAGAAAGGAGATGGATGAGGTCGGGAGCGTGTAGGGCAAAACGAGCAGGGCCGGATGTAAGGGTCGGTGGAAATGGGGCGGAAGATTAGGGTTTTGAAGGGGCGCACAAGATGGTTATTTCAGTTGATGGGGTTGGGCGATCAGGGAAAGGAAAATTAGGGTCGGTTGGGAAGCTCTGCTTCATCACAAAGAGAACAGAGGGAGAAGGGGAGGGTGAGACAGGAACGGGATCTGAAGGTGGCGTCCACACGAAGGAACGGGCAAAGCTACCAATCGGTAGAGAAGAGCCCAGAGCGCCTGGGAGAGATAAAGTTCAAAGGGTCACCTACTCGAGAAATTTTAGTCAGCGGTACTTTTCAGTATTTAAATGACAAAAAACTAATTGATATACGAAAAACGTTTTTCATGTACTAAAAATAGAAGTGGAAATGACTTCTCCTTTTGGCAAAAAGAAAATCACATACTCTAAATCACAAAACAAATCCAAAGTAATGGACGTGGACTTTGATGTAGCACCGTGCCGTTGACAAACTGGCAATAAACGGAGAAAAATGGGATGAGTAAATGACAAGAAGAGCCATTCCAAAAAGAGGGGGAGAAGAATGAAGATGGCTGTTGTGCTTGAGTGGTGAAGCCAGAGCCTAACCAAACGTGTGCTTTGCAGTTTGTATCCATTGGATAAGAAGTGACGCCGATGGACCACCTGTGGCGAAGGATCGTCACCAGGAAAAGCCGCAGTAAATCCGCGCCAGACAAAAGTGCGACCCAGAACAAGCCGCAAGAGTCTAAGCTGTCGAGGAACGAGCTGGTGTTGTTGGGGAACCCCGCGAAGAGGTTCAATTTGGCGGACGTTAATAGGGTCAGAAAGCAGAATTTGGGGAAAGCACCGCTCGAGAGGACTTACAAGGCTGAACTGGAGGACGGGATCACCACGGTGGTTGTGAAGATGCTCGGGGATGTGGTCTCGTCGGCCGAGGATTTCCGGGACAAGGTCGAAACTATCGGAGCCATGGACCACGAGAACCTGCTCCCTCTGAGGGGTTACTTCTACAGTGAAGACCAGAAGTTCCTCTTGTACGATTACATGCCCCTGGGAAGCTTGTCAGACCAATTGCGAAAGAGACAGACTCCCCTCCTGTTTTGAGAAGTCAGGCTTTCGATTGCCCTCGGGGCTGCCCAGGCCATCGAACACCTGCATGCCCAAAATAGCCACCACGAGCACTTCAAGTGGTCCAAGGTCCTTCTCACGCCGTCCTACGAGGCCCAGGTCTACGATTATGGCCTCACCCTCTTACTGTTACGAAATCGCACGTCGATTTCACAAAAATAACGCTTGCAAACAATTCACCAGACAGAATATAGTAATAAAAGAACATAATCAGATGAACACGCCATAAAATTTGTTATCGAAGTTCACCCAAACCTGGGCTATGTCTCCGCACAAAGGCACTTTGTGAATCCACTAGACTTCAGAAAAAGTTGGAATACAACGATGATATTCTCTCAAGATCAGGTCACAAAGAGATTGAGAACCCTCATCAAGAAAAAACTCATTTTTTTCTTCTCTCTTTTTTTTGCCTCTCTATTTTCTTTTTTAGCGTCTTGACGGCTAGGGTCTTTTCATCGCTAATATAAATGTATCACTTTTAACCTAAAAACAAATATGATAGAAAAGACAAAAAAGCCCCTAAAAATAAATATTTGCCTTCATCTATAACAATCTCCCACTTGAAAACAAATATACCTAAACACCAAGCAACTTTGCATCCATCTTCTTCAAAAAATAGTAGTTGAAAAACTTGTGCCTCTGCGATACTCCTCATCAATCAACATGGAGTAATACCAATGGTAGTAGTACAGAAAATATGCTTCTCTCTGTCTACTACCTTGGTCATCATGTCAGCTGGATTCTTCGAGCCATCAATCTTTTGTAGCTTTAATTCATTATCTTTCAATACTGACCTGATAAAGTGATAACGCTTCTTGATATGTCTAGTCCTTGAGTGATAAGCTGCATTCTTTGCTAAGTGCACTGCACTTCCACAATGTACTGACTGGCTGTTTTCGATGTAACTCCTCCATATAATCTTGTAACCACATGATTTCCTTGGAGGCTTCTGTAATCGCTACATATTCTGCCTCTGTCGTCGATAAAGCCACTATCTTTTGTAGTTGAGATACCCAACTCACTGCTGTACCTGCAACTGTAAAGACATATCCAGTGGTACTCTTACCACTATCTCGATCACCCGAATGATCTGCATCTACATAACCCTGCAACTCTAGAGATGTACCACCATAACAAAGTGAGTAATTGGAAGTACCTGCTAGATATCTCAATATCCATTTAACTGCATTCCAATGCTCTCTGCCTGGGTTCTGCATATATCGACTCACAACTCCCACTGCTTGTGCAATGTCCGGTCTCGTGCTCACCATGGCATACATCAAACTCCCCACTGCTGATGCATATGGAACTACCGCCATCTCATCTTTCAAAAGTTGAGTGTTTGGACACATATTCTTGGAAAGTTTGAAGTGACTCGCTAGAGGATTTGCAACCGGTTTTGCCTTGTCCATGTTAAATCTCTTTAACACCTTGTTCACATAGTCTTCCTGCGACAACCATAATTTCTTATTTTTCCTGTCCCTGATGATTTTCATGCCTAAAATATTCATGGCCTCTCCCAAGTCTTCCATAGCAAACTATAATGATAACATCTTGTTCACTTCTACGATTCTCTTCATATTGGAACTAGCCACCAGCATGTCATCCACATATAAAGATAGATACACAATGTCACCATCATCATATTTGCGAAAATAAACACAGTGATCAAACTCACAATGTGCAAATCCTTTTTCTTGCATGAAACCATCAAATTTTAGGTACCATTGCCACGGAGCTTGTTTCAAGCCATACAAGCTTTTCTTCAAGCGACATACCATGTGCTCCTTACCTTTGACTTCAAAACCCTTAGGTTGTGCCATGTATAATTCTTCATCTAAGTCACCATGTAAAAACGTTGTTTTTACGTCTAACTGCTCAAGATGAAGATCCTCCACTGCAACTATACTTAGCAGAACTCTAATTGATGTCATTTTCACTATAGGTGAAAATATCTCGGAGTAATCGATCCCTTCTTTTTGAGAAAAGCCCTTAACTACAAGTCTCGCCTTGTATCTAATACTACAATTTGCTTCATTCTTAACCCTATAAACCCATTTGTTTAATAAAACTTTTTTACCTGTAGGCAACTTGGTCAACTCCTAAGTCTTGTTCTGAAATAACGAGCTCATCTCGTCTTTCATAGCACACTCCCACTGCAAGTGAGACGTGTCTGCCTTTGCCTCATCGTAAGTCTCTGGTTCCCCCGAATCTGTATATAAGACATGGCTCAGAACAGTATTAGCTGATGAATCAAAAATTACCTTTGGCTTTCTCACACGTGTAGACCTTCTCAAGACAGGTACTTCAGGGTCATTCGTTTGCTCCGAATCACTGCGTTCTTCTTGAACTACCTCTTCACTGATAATAGGCTCATCTTGAACCTCTCTTTCAGGTGAACTTTGATCTACTGGAAACATCTTCACAGGCATTATGTCTAATTCAACATACTCTGGTTGTACTACCTTCTCATGCTCTGTCTCTGTCTGACGATCCTTGTACATCTTTTCTTCATGGAATACCACATTGCGACTGCGGATGACTTTGTTATTCTCATAATCCCAAAGTCTATAGCCATACTCGTCGCCACCGTATCCGATAAAGACGCACTTCTGGGACTTAGCATCAAGCTTTTTTCTATCCTCCCTATCAATTAAAACATATGCAATACAACCAAACACCTTTAGATGTGAATAATTAATCTTTTTACCTGACCACCGCTCTTGTGGTATTTCTCCATCCAACGCACTAGATGGACTTCTGTTGATAAGATAAACAGCTGCATCAACTGTAGCGGCCCATAAGTGTAGCGGGAGACCCGCGTGTAGTCTCATGCATCTCGCACATTCTAGAATAGTCATGTTCATTCTTTCAGCTACTCCGTTCTCTTGAGGAGTTCTAGGAACAGTCTTTAGCCCGTGTATGCCTTCTCGGCTCAGATAATTTGCAAATTCTTTACTTGTGTATTCACCACCATTATCAGATTTCAAAGCTTTAATCTGATAACCTGTTTCTTTTTCTACCATGGTCTTCCACATTCTAAACATCCCGAATACTTCTGATTTTTCTTTAAGAGCATAGACCCAAGTCTTTCTTGTTGCATCATCAATGAATGTGACAAAATATCTCTTACCACCATAAGAGAGTTCTTGAGCAGGTCCCCATACATCAGTATGAACCAACTCTAGCTTCTGGCCTTTATTTTGTCGCCCATTCAATTGAAAACTAACAGCCTTCTGTTTTCCATAAATGCAACTCTCACAAAAATCTAACTCAACTTTTTGTAAACCCGGAAGTAATTTCCTCGAGTGTAACTGCTTTATACCTTTTTCACCAAGATGTCCTAAACGATAATGCCAAAGAGTAGATAAATTACCTGTGGCCATTGTAGTTGCAACCATATCACTAATATTGTCTCCTTGGAGAAGGTAAAGTGTACCCGTACGCTTTCCCTTTGCTACTACTCTTACCCCTGAGGTTATCTTCCACTCTCCACAGCCAAAGGTTATTACCAAACCTTCTTGGTCAAGTTTACTAGTTGAAATCAGATTTTTCTCTAATTCCGGAATATGCCTAGTTTCACGCAAAACTAGACGTCCTCCACCTGAGATGTTCACAGTCACAGTTCCTTTCCCAACAATTGGACACATGTGGCCGTTTCCCACAACCACTTGTCCAAAATCTCCACTGGCATAATCATCAAATATGTCTCTTTGCGAGGTGCAATGAAAAGAAGCGCCAGAATCAATAAACCATTTATCTGTTGTCAAGTCAAACCCTGCAGACAAACACAAGTTATCTAGCAAAGATTTATCGCTAACTACATTAGCACCTTGATTCTCATCTTGCAGCTTCTTTTTGTAGGCTTCACACTGAAACCTCCGGTGTCCGGTTTTGTGACAAAACCAACACTCATCTTTTGCAACCTGTCTCTTACCCCTTGATTGTGATCTGCCACGACCGCTGAAATTTCCTCTACTTTTACTTCTTCCACGGTTCTCCACTGCAAGTGCCGTTGAAGATGTAGATGCAGAAAAATTATCTCCACCTGAGACTTTCCTTCGCATCTCTTCATCCATGATACTACTCACAGCATCATCAAGAGTTAAATCATCCTTCATGGTGCTCGAAATTCCCTGCACTGCGGTATTGTAGCTTTCTGGAAGAGAACATAAAAATAATAAAGCTTGAAGCTTCATATCTAAATTTATGCCTGCGGATTCCAATTGACCCGTGACCTGCGTGAAACTATTAATATGCTCTGCCACAGAACCTCTATCAGATAACTTCATATTAACCAGTTTCTTCAGCAAAAATACCTGATTTGATGTGGATGGCTTCTCAAAAATATTCGTTAGAATATTAATGGCTTCTTTTGCAGTTTTTGCTTTCGCGATGTGGTACCCTGTCTTTTTCGTCAACCCTAGACGAATCGCACCTAACGCATTTCGATCAAAAATTTTCCATCCGGCTTCTACTGTTGGATCCACTTCCGCCATCTCAGGTTTCCAACCCTCAAGTGGTGCATAGAGATCTTTTTGATAAAGATAATCCTCTATTTGTAGTTTCCACCATCCGAAATCCTCTCCATTCAACTTATCGATTCTGATTTTATCTTCTGTCATCCTGTTTGCTTTCAATCGAACGTCACCGAAAAACCCCGATGTTCTCGATTAGCCAACCTAGGCTCTGATACTAGTTGTTACGAAATCGCACGTCGATTCCACAAAAATAACGCTTGCAAACAATTCACCAGACAGAATATAGTAATAAAATAACAGAATCAGATGAATACGCCAGAAAATTTGTTATCGAAGTTCACCCAAACCTGGGTTACGTCTCCGCACAGAGGCACTCTACGAATCTACTAGATTTCAAAAAAAGTTGGAATACAACGATGATATTTTCTCAAGATCAGGGCACAAAGAGATTGAGAACTCTCATCAAGAAAAAACTCACTTTTTTCTTCTCTCTTTTTCTTGCCTCTCTATTTCCTTTTTTAGCGTCTTGACGGCTAGGGTTTTTTCATCGCTAATATAAATGTATCACTTTTAACCTAAAAGCAAATCTGATAGAAAAGACAAAAAAGCCCCTAAAAACAAATATTTGGCTTCATCTATAACACTTACAAACTAAAGCCAGGGGCCGTGGGGCCAACCAAGCCCAGGTGGGTGGGGCCAACAAAAAAAGTGCGGATGTGCGTGGCTTCGGGGTGTTGCTACTGGAGCTCCTGGAAGTGACGCCGCTCTCCGAAACTTTATACAATGGTCAAGCAGATTTTCTTAGGTCAGTCCACTCTGTTTTTCTCGAGATGGGGATCGCTGAAGTTTTCGGGCTGAGGTACCCCGACTTAAAGGAGAAACTGTTGAAATTGGCGATCGATTGTGCATCAGAGGCAGTTAATTCATGTGACGACCCCCGGACTCCGATGTCAGAAGTACGGAGGAGGATCGAGGAATTGTGTAAGCTCGGGGGACAGCGAGATGGGGACTCACAGCCCGACAAGATCATCAAAGGGACCAAGGATATGTCTTCTTCGTTTATTCCCAGTGCACAGGTAGACAGGGACTCGCAGCTCTACCAATTCAGCAAAGTCAACAAGGATATGCATACTCGGTGAGTTGATTTAGAGACTTCCAAAAATACTTAGTCGCCTAACTTCATCACGGCCACCTTTAGCAACGTGAAATCAATTTTCATTTACAATGTTCCCTGTAGACAAGTTAATTACTGACGAAGTCAATGTCAATCGAAAGAAGAAGAGTGGGGAAGGAGGGAGAGAAACAAGTGAGTTTCGCATCATTGATGCAATTAAGAATATTAAGGAGTTTCAGGGCCATTGATACTTGTATAGTAGGAAGAACTAGTAAGGTTAACTACCTACTAATAATCTTTCATGCAATAAGAGAAGGCTATGCTCAAAATGAGCTTCCCCTAGCCCAAAGATATGTGTGACGTTCCCTAAAAATATGTCTCAATTGAACTGGGATGATTTCTGGTTTTCCCTTCACGAGGTGGGTGTTACTCTAGCTCTTCGAGAAGCTCAACTTGAAGAGATTTAATTTAATTGAACGATGGCCTTACCCAGCAGACACTTTTCGCAGGAAACCAGTGGATGGGGTTCTGGAAGTTTCTGAAAGAGTTTATGGTAAGTTTTTAAAAATGTTCCATGTTGGTCTTTGGTAATTTGAAAGTGCAACATTGGCAGGGTACCGTATTCTACCTACTTTCTTTTGCACTAGTGCTCTGAATTCATCGAGCTGGATTAATGGCCTCTACTTTTCCAATCTATGATTTAACTTCTCTTGGGACAAAGGTGCTTCAACAGTAGGAGAATTAACAGGAAGCCTCTTTCGTTTGGAAAGAAATAGTTTAGGATACTGGTATGCTTCTGCTCAAGCATTAGCGGCATACTGTACCGCAGTAATTTTGCAGAAGCATTAGTTTTTTTTTTTTTTTCGTTACGAAATGAGGCTCTAGGGCCATGAAATGAAGGATGGATTTCATAGTCTGGGATAAGCAACAATATGTTTCCTGCAGAAGCAGAATAATATCTGACTGAAGGTCTACTTTGCTGAATTCAATGACGGTGATTAACAAGCAATCTTGCATAAGCATTACCTACATAATAAATTGTTTCATGTGCCCTTGCAGTGGCTTTTGATTAACTTTGTTTACCAATTGTGAGTCCACTTCTAGCATAACTGAGCGGAAACTAATGCACCAGGCAGTGATTAATACTCAGGGAATTGTGTTCTTTATTTGATTGGCCAGCTCTCAGAAAATATGAACCATACTGCATCTCCATGTGAATGGCCTTTTCTAGTCACTCTCTTCATGAATTTGTCTTTTGGTTTGTCCATTACGTAACTTTTGAATAGCTGGGTCATGCTAACATGATTTTGCACGTCTTACATTTGCATTCAATTTTACCTGATGATTCATTATTGTTGTCTCCATGGGAGTAAAAAATTCTATGCATTTCATAGCCTCACAAGTTCTTCTCTGGAAAAGAAAAAAATTCTCCTGTTGACAGATTTCTCCTATAAGATAATCTATCTAGATACACAATTGTTACACATTCAATGATCTGCTGTATGTGGATGCAGTATTTGATTGCTGTCTCACAGTGGATGGGTTGAAGGATGAGGATCATCAAAATTTGACTGGAGGCGTAGTGGGTAAGGTGCAACAACATTTTCCCAATGCTTTTTTCAGGGTGTTCAATTTTGGGGAGCAAGAGAGCCAAAGCCAAATACCTGAACTAAGGTATGTTTGACTTCAATGGATTAATTCAAAAACCGCGATATATTTACTGGCGGCGGCATTAGTACGATTAGTCACGTGTACGTCCCCGAAAAATAGAAGACAATGCACGAATTCTTTTGTCTAATGCACGACTCAAGAAGGGTCAACGAATACGGAGAGACAACTAAGGTTTCAAATGGGAATACTTGCAACTTGGCGAGCTGGCAATCTTTTGTCTTATGGGCGACGTACGAAGCTTCTTCTTTTTCTTTTTGTTTTCTGCAAACCAAGGGCCAAGGTCCACAAAGATGGCGAAGACTATACTAAGCATGTGATTACTACAGCTCTCAGTAGTGATTTAGTTATTAATTAGAGAGAGATCTCTCTGATTACCAATATTTTCCGAGTTAAAATAGAGGTAGAACTACTACCCTTTAAAATTATATTAAGTAGTCGTGAAGGCTTGATACTAAAGATTGTAGTGTGTACCCGAAATACGTGATCTCATTTCATCTAGCTAGGTAATTAAATAATATGGACATCCACAGACCCAGTGGCTGAGGTGGAATAAACCCAGATGCACCGGATGCAACTTGCTCCTTCTTGACGCGCAAACTCCAAACGGTATTGCGTAGAAGGCAACGACTAAGCACACGCAGACTTAGACTACTAGAAGCGAAAAGGAAAAGGTCCACTTGGAGGAATTAATGGAATGCTCATTCAACGGATTAATGCCTAGAAGGCAACCACCAAGAACCTTCCTAAGTCCAGGTCAATCCACCAGTTTATTATTCCAATTCCATCAATTATATCAATTGGGTTGAGGAATCAAGACCACAAGAAGGCAATGACTGCAGAATGTATTGGAGTCAATTAACGAGTGCGTACATGAGATATTCAAGATTGGAAGCCTCTCCAGGTTTCCAATATGAACATGTAAATTATAAGAAATGACTCACGAGATTCTTTAAACTCAATCAAAGCCTATGTGGCCCTTCATTTTCCTGCTTTGCTTCCTGCTGATCCTACTTTTCAACCACTGGGTGCCCCCGCACGTGCTGCCATCCCTTCCAGTCCCAGCTTGCATTCTCTATATGGGTGATATAGACCACTATTTACACAATTTATTTACACAATTTTTCCGTTTACTTGTGAAGCACCAATATCAATCTTGGGATCTAAAGATGAGAGAATCAAGGTCGCAGTTTGATCAAACATGGAAAGAAAGTGGCTTCATTCGTGGTATCTTGACAGCAAATCCTCGAATCCTCAATACCGATTGAGATACTGATGCTTTTGGCCTTACCAATTTATTGAAGCTACTAACTTTTATACAAAATTACCAGCTGCAATTTAAGTTTTTAAATAACTTATCTCCGACTGAATTATGAACCAGCTTTTGTTATATGAACTCGTATTCCAGTCACATATCCACTTGTATTTGGTTGTTCGGAAATTATTATGATCATTTGCCATTTTGATTCATGGATATCAACCTACATGTTCAATTAAATAAATCTTATACAAATGAACTATTCAAATAATCTATCCAAGGACTTAGGATGTTCCAACAAGGAAGTTGTCAGTCAACTTTATTTTACCAACGATACTAACAGTAATTAACACTTTCACGCACTTACCGGCATCATAAATCTTGCCCTCACAAACTTGCTCTTTCATATGAACTAACTGCACCTATTTGTGAATTTAACCTTGACTATCTTAGAGTTGGAGAAAAAATACTGAAAAAGTCTTAAACCTATTACGTTAGTACCAATCTAGTTATAACTATTCAAATGGATCAATTTTGTCCTAAATATTTTCACATTATTGTCAATTCAGTCCATCCGACTAATTTAGGCTAGAAATCACTGACGTAAACATCAGCCATTCTACATGACACAGTCAGTGCTAACATTATCATTTTTAATAATACTATATAGGCCTATTAAGAGTGAAAGACATAACATGTTCTCATGCTCTAAGCAAAATTATGACCCCTTGAAAAGTAAACTTCAGGATAGACTACTTGAATGGGATGACCACATTAAGTAGTCTTCACAACGCCGATCGATCATTATAGGGGATGCATTGATCACATTGGACTCTAGAATGGCACTCTTCAATTCCACTGAATGACATATATTGCAAGTCATATTTAAGGTAGTGGAGAAAAAAGGAAACTTAATTCGTGTAGCATCAGGAATTTTGATTAGTCATAAGCCCAAACTTGTTAGACTCATTAGAAGTCGTGTTATCAATTGGAGTGATGCATTAATTACCAATCGGATGACAAATTAAATTAATAACAAGAATCACTAAATTTCCATAAGTCAGCTCTTGCTGTAGCACCACTCTTCACAAACAATTAGACTAAATTTTTCTATAACAGCACGTCCTAAATCACTTTTTTTTTCCGTCAATGTCCATTCTATCGAAGTGTAAATTCTCATAAAGTCATACAAACCTAACCAAACTATGAAGTAAAACAACCAGCTCAAAGATATCCCATTTTATAACTGTAAAATGACACTACAGACAACAATCGACAACACCGGAATATATCAATATAAGAACAGCTTACATGTTCACATGGCCTTTGCACATGAGGGCCCTCTCTTTGCAATTATGAACACCCACTACCATCTTCACATTAACTTGAATTAATTAGAGAAACAATTTAGAAAGAAAATAGAGAGTGGCGAACTTGATTGTCCTTCTTGACGATTTTATAAAATAACAAATTAAGACATGTTTGAGAACTCAGGTTGGCATATCATTTATACCGATTCTTTGATATTTCATGCAAAATCAATTGTAAACAATATTGTTTCCCTATTATTCTGATTGTCTCCTCTGTTATACACATTATATATGACATAAGATACCAGCTGCAATCTAAGCTACTTGTGCGTTTGTTTTGAGGAAAGTGTTTTCCAATAATTGATTTTTTAGATTTTCACAAAAAGTAGCTAGTCAACCATAAACACTTACCAATTAACAAAAATAATTATGTATAAATTTAGGAAAGTGAATTGTTAAATCTAAGGAGATGAAAACACTTTCTGGAATTGCTCATCTCGTATTTTTCAATTTTAATTTTTTTCTTTTTCTTTCCTTTTTTCCTTCTTTTTCTTTTATTGCTCCCTTAACCGATCTTCTGGCCTGGTGTTGGCCAACACCGGCATAGGCATGGGCCAGCAAGGTCGAGATCACAGGCCTTGCATGAGGCTGATGCTCACTGAGATTTTGGTAAGCTCAGCTCAAGCTCCGCCACCTCGCACAAGGTTGAGCCTCGGTTGATGCTTATGCTTCAGCTCGAGCTAGCTAATGGGGAGTCTTGCCCTATCTCGGTGAGCTTGAAGCTCGCTCGAGGCTAGTGAACTCAAGCTCGCCTATGGTTGTTGCTAGCCGACGTGATGGAGGAAGGAGGAAAAGGAAAAGGGAAGACAAGAAAAAAGATAAAAAAAAAATTAAATAGTAATTAAATATTCAATTTTTTAAAAAAAAATTGTACTTAAAAATTCGATTTTTTTTTTTTTTGCCTAAGATAAAGCTATGAGATTGAAATCTTTTTTTTTTTTTTATAAATAATATCCAAATATAAAAAAAAATCAATCATATATTATCAAATAAAGGAAAACTAATCGCATTCTTGAAAAAGTTTTCCTAAAAAACATTTTCCTTTATCATTGAGTTTTCTGTGAAACAAATACACCTTACATTTGTGTATTCATGTACCAATTGAAGTATCATGGCATGCGGCCAAAAATATGAAGACAGAACTAGAAAGCTGTTACAAGTTGATTCAATCCCTTGTTGGGTATTATTTTAGTACCAAGAGAATCCAATGCGCCAAATTCCCTAGGCTTCCGGCTGGTTTAAGTTTTCATATGTTTTGAGCAATTGAATAGGTCATTAGAGAGTTGTATCAATTGAATTATCTCACTTTTCAGTAAATGTCCATTCTATCAAAGTATGAATACTCAAATATTATACAAAACTAATCTTAACTGGAGTCCCCCCCCCCCCCCCTACCAACCCAAGAAAGGAAAAAAAAAAACAGCTCAAAGAAACTCCATTTGATAATTGCAAATAACAACCGAAAGCACCAGCATAGGTCAATATAAGAACAGCATACCGCCAGCAGATCTGTGTGAAATACGAATCATGTAATAGTGATAACCAAATATTTGATTGGATAAACCTTTGAAAAGAATGTCAAGATGTGCGGAACCCACAAATGGTCAATCACAATTCTCGGGTTGGAATTGGATCAGTGCTCACCCCTAGTTAAGAGGTTACTAAGCAGGCACAAATAATTCCTCACATGAGGTGGCGCTAGCACGAGTTCTCCCAAACACTATCAATTGCAACTTAATTTTAGATTAATTATGAAATTTATTTCGACTTTAGGAGTCACCACTAGTTGGTAAAGAATTTTTCTCTTGAATTACATTCCCATTGATGCCATTCTTCATGGTTTTTCATCCAAGGAGAATCTCAAGACCGTTTGAAGTCATGAAGAGGTTTGTGGTACGATTCTTGAGAATTCCTCCAGGGGATTGAGTAATTGTTTTGTGAACAATTGTGAGAGCTAAAAATTTTAAGATAATTAGAAGTGATTAGTTCCTAAGAAGCATTGAGAGTTTTTGAGTAATTCAAGTAAGTTTGTAATTTACACTATATCACTTGATCTCTAATGAAATTTTGTACTCTTCCCATGGATGTTGGTCTAACAATCTGAACCATATAAAACTCGATGTGCATTTTTACTTTCCTTTCCTTTTTCAGGTTTATTTCTGTTTAATAACTTCTTCTTTTTTTTGCTGCAAAAACATGGTTTCCTAATTAATGTAATTAATAATGATCCATTTTATATGAAAAAAAAAAAGTGTAGTTATTTTCACAAGGCAATTGACAGAAAAATATGCGAGCTTTCACCATTGTTGCAAATTTAACATGAATCTTTAAATGTGCCAAAATAATACACAGCCTTTTACAATTGTTGAATATTTAGTGGTTAATATTTTGCCAATTCACGTAGTCATCTCTACCACGTTTAAGATAAGAATTGACACGAACTTAATATACACAAGTTTTATAGCATAATTGACCAAAAGCAAATGTTTTCAATGACATGATCTCAAAATCCAAATATATGTGGGTAAATATTGTTGACACATAAATTTTGACTCATAATTTATAAATAATTGCATAAGAAAAATAGATGTTGATCTGACCTCTAAACAAAAATATCATTAGCATAATTCAAATTAGCATAAGTACTTCTTAAAGATGTGGTCGGCCGGGGCGAATTTAAACTTCATACTCAACTCCTTTGTTAATGAAGTTCAATCTCCGGCAGTAATCTGGAATTATCAATTCAATCCTATTTTTTGATCTTCAGGAGATAAGCCAAGATTGAATAATTTCGAAATCTGACTGGAGAAGTCGAAGTTAGAAAAGAAAGCGACATGTTGTTCTCATCAATAAGGATATAGAGAACGACTCACGTTCGCAGGGGAGGCCACACGGTCAAGATACACGGGCCACAAGAGAGCTTCACAGAAAGCACGCGATAGAAAAACACGAGGGAATAGGGAGAGAGAGAAATCGTGGGGAGTGAGTCTTCTCTCTGCGCTTCACCTAACCAGCAGAATATACACGGAGAGAGAGAGAGAGGGACGGCCACAAGATTGAAGAGAAGGAAAAAACGTGAGATAGGGGAAGAGCCTGGCACCTCCTCGGCGGTGTTGTTGCTGGGTGCCTCATCATCACTGCGCCTCCTCCCACGTTTCTTCGTGAGTTTTCTCATCACGACCGTGCCTCCGCTGCAGCGACACGCCAGCCTTCAAAGACCTCCACAGCCTCCAGCGAGCTTCGCTGTAACGCTTGTCCTCGCGCCTCGCTGCAGTCCGATCGTGCCCATCTCTTCACCAACGCTTCAAGGAGGTCCTGCTCCCGGCCCCGTCCTGTTTTTGGCCGAGCCCTGACTAGCGCCGACGGCCAATCTCCCCTGCACACGACCTCGACCCAGCTGCTGATCCGTCACTGCATCAGGAACCGCGACGCCTCCTCTTGCTGACCGAGGAGTCCCACACAACGAGCTCAAGCTCGTGGCTGACGATTGGCGCTCCTGCTCTTCGTCCCTGCTCTGACCAAGACTCCTCTGCTCCAGCCAGCCAAGCGACCACGAGGACCTGCCGCCCAGACTGTACCAGCCAGCGATCCCGGGCAGTTTCCAGTAATTCTAAGCGATTTCCTGCAGGTTCTCGGCGAGCCCGGCCTCTCCAACGACTAGCACAGCGTCCCAGCGGTTCGGCGTGCCTCAATCAATTTGGACGGCTCTCGGAAGTCCTCCTTCGAACACCACAGCGACGCCTACGAATTTGCAGAAGCGATCCTGACAAAAACGTCACCTCTCCACCACTGAGGCCACCATCCGTGCGTTACCGCAGTGACCGAGAGCAGTCGCCGCCAAGTCCTTGGCTGCATCTCAAGGCGGTCTTGCCGAGCCATAATCGTTGAGCCCGTCTCGGCCACCAGCGGGCCAAGCACCAAACCAACCACCGCCTATCGTCTGATCCCTCACGTCAGTCACCTCCGCGAGGAGCCCAGCCGAGTATACCGTGCGCTGCAGCCATTCACCGAGCCTCATCCACAAGCCGATCCGGATTAAGCGTGTTCATATTAGGTGACAATTTTTATCCAATTCGATTTGAATATTTGATTCCTTAATTCAGATTGATCGTTATCTAATATATGATATTTGAGATCTTAGGCATATCGATTGAGGCTTGATTTAATTACTAATTTGATCCGTAAATATATCAGATCATTTTTTAATTATTTTAACTTGGGTAATTATGTTGCCTAAGATTGGGATAATTTTTTATTTAACGAGTTATTTTTTAGATTATCGTCATCTTTAATTTGAAATTTTCGCAGATTGCGTATGGGTTATTGAGATTTTATCTTTAATTTAGATAACTGCCATGTTTTAAAAATACCAAAAATTCAAAAAAGATTGCATTGCATATCATATCATATCATTTAGATTTGATTCCATGGATAGAATTGCATGATAGGATTAGATTAGCATTTTTGAATTAAATTGCATGTTAAGAAAAATTTATAAAATTGTGTTTGTTTCGCGGAAAACTCAATAATATAGGAAAATGCTTTCCTATAAAGAAGAACACTTTATTTGTTTGGTAATATCTACTCGAAAATGTTTTATGATTTTTCGATATAATTGGAAATAACTTTAATCTTATGATTTTATTTCAAACAAAAAAATAGTTTGAATTTTTTAATTTTAATAAAAATTGAATTTTTAATTATTTTGTAATTTTCTTTTTTTTTTAATTTTTTTTCTTTCCTTTTCTTTTTCTCCCTTGCTCCATCGCCGAGCAACAACCATAGTCATTTCATAAAGCCTATAAATAGACTGATGTAATACTCATTATGAATATATCATATTATACAAAAATTCCTTAAATTTGTTTTACGCATTATTATTCTAACTAGAGTGATGGAGCACAATCGGGGATCGCATTCTCACAAAACAAATCCAAATTGATTGATTTAAAAATATATATATATATATATATATATATATATATATGTCATGAAGTTGGAACAAACGACGTGCTAAATCTTTGTTTTTACATCCTCCTCAATCTTCGTACCCAAGTAATGGACATGGACTTGATGTAGCACCGTGCCGTTGACAAACTGGCAATAAACGGAGAAAAATGGGATGAGCAAATGACAAGAAGAACCATCCCAATGAGAGGGGGAGAAGAATGAAGAGGGCCGTTGTGCTTGAGTGGTGAAGCCAGAGCCTAACCAAACGTGTGCTTTGTAGTTTGTATCCATTGGATAAGAAGTGACGCCGATGGACGACCTGTGGCGAAGGATCGGCACCAGGAAAAGCCGCAGTAAATCCGCGCCAGACGAAAGTGCGACCCAGAACAAGCCGCAAGAATCTAAGCTGTCGAGGAACGAGCTGGTGTTGTTGGGGAACCCCGCGAAGAGGTTCAATTTGGCGGACGTTAATAGGGCCAGCAGGCAGTATTTGGGGAAAGTATGGCTTGAGAGGACTTACAAGGCTGAACTGGAGGACGGGATCACCACGGTGGTTGTGAAGATGCTCGGGGATGTGGTCTCGTCGGCCAAGGAATTCCGGGACAAGGTCGAAACTATCGGAGCCATGGACCACGAGAACCTGCTCCCTCTGAGGGGTTACTTCTACAGTGAAGACCAGAAGTTCCTCTTGTACGATTACATGCCCCTGGGAAGCTTGTCAGACCAATTGCGAAAGAGACAGACTCCCCTCCTGTTTTGGGAAGTCAGGCTTTCGATTGCCCTCGGAGCTGCCCGGGCCATCGAGCACCTGCATGCCCAAAATAGCCACCACGGGCACTTCAAGTCGTCCAAGGTCCTTCTCACGCCGTCCTACGAGGCCCGGGTCTACGATTATGGCCTCACCCTCTTACCAACTAAAGCCAGGGGCCGTGGGGCCAACCAAGCCCAGGTGGGTGGGGCCAACAAAAAAAGTGCGGATGTGCGTGGCTTCGGGGTGTTGCTACTGGAGCTCCTGGAAGTGACGCCGCTCTCCGAAACTTTATACAATGGTCAAGCAGATTTTCTTAGGTCGGTCCACTCTGTTTTTCTCGAGACGGGGATCGCTGAAGTTTTCGGGCGGAGGTACCCCGACTTAAAGGAGAAACTGTTGAAGTTGGCGATCGATTGTGCATCAGAGGCAGTTAATTCATGTGACGACCCCCGGACTCCGATGTCAGAAGTACGGAGGAGGATCGAGGAATTGTGTAAGCTCGGGGGACAGCGAGATGGGGACTCACAGCCCGACAAGATCATCAAAGGGACCAAGGATATGTCTTCTTCGTTTATTCCCAGTGCACAGGTAGACAGGGACTCGCAGCTCTACCAATTCAGCAAAGTCAACAAGGATATGCATACTCGGTGAGTTGATTTAGAGACTTCCAAAAATACTTAGTCGCCTAACTTCATCACGGCCACCTTTAGCAACGTGAAATCAATTTTCATTTACAATGTTCCCTGTAGACAAGTTAATTACTGACGAAGTCAATGTCAATCGAAAGAAGAAGAGTGGGGAAGGAGGGAGAGAAACAAGTGAGTTTCGCATCATTGATGCAATTAAGAATATTAAGGAGTTTCAGGGCCATTGATACTTGTATAGTAGGAAGAACTAGTAAGGTTAACTACCTACTAATAATCTTTCATGCAATAAGAGAAGGCTATGCTCAAAATGAGCTTCCCCTAGCCCAAAGATATGTGTGACGTTCCCTAAAAATATGTCTCAATTGAACTGGGATGATTTCTGGTTTTCCCTTCACGAGGTGGGTGTTACTCTAGCTCTTCGA
>JAOPUP010000201.1:0-12700 GCA_026873135.1 Eucalyptus urophylla | reverse complement strand
AATGCTACTCTCATGCCCGTAATCATGCTGTTCATATATGTCATTGCAGGCAGACCACAAACTGGTTAAAGTGGACATCCATTGCCCCGTTCAAGGCGATGTTGTGCTCGAGTGTATGAGAGTAAGGGCTGGTCTTGAACATGGAGAAACGTTGTTCCGTGTCATGTTTAATACAGCATACCTATTAGAAAATAATCTGATGCTAGGGCTTGATCAAATGGATGTCACATGGGGTCGCCAGAATCAGTATTCTAGGGCATTTAGTGCAGAGGTATTCCTTTATTGTTATACTAAGCATCTTTAGTTTGACTTTATTTTGCTTGAAAATAATTCATCTTTGCTTATTCGTGTTTGATTAGATTACTTTCTCGGAAATGAATCCTGCTGCTTCCCTAGTTTCTGTTGATTCATCTTATGATGAGGAGCAAAGAGAGATTAAAGCCCAAGAACTGCAGGTTGAAGACAAAGCAGTTTATGGTGTGCTTCTTTCTCAAGATGCTAATATAATTCACGAAGATAATGAAGTTCGAGAATGGTCAACACTTCCTTCCCAGTTAGAAGCGCCAGTGTATTCAGCTCTTGATGGATCTCTTTCAAGTTCAGACTCTGCCTCCTCTTCACTATCTCTAGATGGATCTCCTGTAAGCTTCAGTGCAATGCTTACTGAAAAGAATATTGAACCCCTGCAGTCCCCCAAACAGCAGCTGGTCTCTTCTGTGGAAATCTCAAGATGTTCCCTCCGGTAACACAAACTTTGAGTTTAGCTTATCTGCCAATCTATAGTGTGCATTTTTAAATTTTGGTTGCAAACTCATTTGGGAATTAGCAAATGAATTGAGCAACTATGGGCCATGACCTATGCCTGCAGAGCTTCTTGACTACATTATTGGAGCATATTTCATGGCATCAGTTCACAAATTTTTTTCAAAAGTTCTTACTAATTATTGTCAAGTAAAGTCAACAAACTTGGGAAACATTTTTTATACCTAGTGCAACTCTGCAATAGGATTTGATAACATTCTCTTCCTGAACAATGAAGTCCTGCTAACGCTATCTGTAATCCAATTTCTGTAACTATTGGCTGTAGGTATATATCATATTGCCTATTTTCCAACTATGACCACAATTCTTTTATGGCCTTTCTGGCATGATGTTCCATGAAAAAACAGCTAAGAGCATTCAATTTCACAGTTGGAAAGAAGGAATAGCAGCTGTAACAGCAACCAACTTTGAGGTAACTTCTGGTAGGGAACGTGCATCCTCGTCAGCTGTTAGCAGTGACAGTGCGGAAGCCCCTGAGGAACTTGTCCATAATTCAGCACAAATCCCTGAAATAACAATGCCGCAAGAAGAAAAGTCCTGCCAGCTCGATGGCATCACATCATCAACCTCCACGTCATCTGGATTTGATTATGATGTTTTCTTGAGTTTTAGAGGACCTGATACTCGCTCGAGCATTACGGATTTCCTCTATACCAGGTTGCTAAGTGCTAGAATCCACACATTTAAGGATGATGAAGAGCTCCGAGTTGGAGAGGAGTTTGGTCCTGAGTTGCTCAAAGCTATCAGCCAATCAAACATTGCAATTCCCATCTTTTCCAAGGGCTACGCCTCTAGTAAATGGTGTCTTAATGAATTGGTCCAAATGGTGGAGTGTAGTAAAACAAGGAGACAGAATATTATGCCCATTTTTTATGATGTTACTCCGGCGGAGGTTCGTCATCAAATTGGGTCTTATGAAGAAGCCTTTCTTTCGCATAAGGAGAAATTTGGTGCGAACGTGAGTAAGTGGAAAGCTGCTCTCAACCATGTTGCCAATCTAAATGGATGGGACAATTCGAAGAAGAATAGGTATGTCATTTTCTGGTTGTCATTTTTGGTGCAGTGTTTCCATTATATTATCTTTTTCTTCTAATTTCGTTTTCCATTTTCCTTCTGTAATATTAGAGGTGAAGGAGAACTGGTAGATGAGATTGTCGAGAAGGTTATAGATGAGTTGAAAACGGCTTATCTACTGGTAACAGACTGCTTGGTCGGAGTTGAAAATCATGTGAAGGAAATCGATACAATGATGTGTAGTGATTTAAAGGATATGAGAATTCTTGGAATCCATGGTATGGGGGGTGTAGGAAAGACTACTCTTGCCAAAATTATCTACAACCGGCTATTACATCATTTTGAAGCTTGTTGCTTCCTTTCCAACATCAGGGAGACTTCAGAGCTAAAGGGCATCGAAGGTTTGCAGAATCAACTAATCTCTAACGTTCTCAAGAAGAAATGGGCAAACATTAGCAATGTTGAGGAAGGAATCAAGATAATAAAAGAAAGGTTATGTGGTAAAAAGGTTTTGTTGCTACTTGATGATGTTGATCAAATGATTCATTGGGATGCACTAATTGGAAAACCTGCTTGGTTTGGTTTAGGAAGTAGAATTATCATAACTAGTAGAAACATGGATATTATCGATGTTCCTGAGGTTCGTTATCCATATGAGCTTTTGAGTTTGGAATTCAATCAATCTCTTCAACTTTTTTGCAAACATGCTTTTGGGAGAGACTATCCTTTGGATGAGTATGTTGCTTTCTCCACTGAAGTGGTCAAAAGTACAGGAGGTCTTCCACTTGCTCTTGAGGCTATAGGTAAACTACTTCGACGTAGAAGCAAAGATGTTTGGGATGTGATTTTGAAGAAGTTGAAACAAGTTCCTCTCAGTGAAGTAAAACGAAAGTTAAAAATAAGTTATGATACCTTGGATGATTGTCAAAAGCATATCTTTCTTGAAATAGCTTGTCTTTTCGCTGGATTTGATCAAAGGATAGTGCTCCACTCATGGAAAGATTCCAATCTTTTCCCAGAGGAAGGTCTTGAGGTCCTCCAGAAAATTTCTTTGATAAAAATCAGTGAAGACAATAAGTTATGGATGCATGATCAGTTAAGAGGCCTTGGTAGAGACATTGTGCGTCGAGAATGTGATGAGGAACAGAAAAAAAAGACTGTTGGGGAACCGTCTGGAAGGTTTGGACATGGTGATAGAAACGAAGGTAAATTTGCATTTCATTTATTTTATCCTCATCAAGCGGACAAATTTCGGGCCTTCACACTGTGAGTGTTTGCTCAATTGTATATAAGGGAATTTTTTTTTTCCTCATCATTATTGTTGTAGCTCATTTTTTGTTTCTACTAATGTTTAGATTTATCTTTCATGTTTTGAAAAACGATTAAATTTGTTCAAGATAATATACTTAAGCCTTTTTGTTTTACTATCTCAGGGAACAAAAAAAATTGAAGCTCTTTGCCGAAAATTTGATGCTCAGTTGCTCTACAATTTTGTAAATGAAGAAGTTGAGAGGCTATCTAATCTAAGATACCCTGAAGTACGGATTTTCCAGGACAACTGGCCTTCAAATGATGGAGGATATGGAGATTCGACATGTTTGCTCTTGAGTAAGATAGGTATTTGTGTTTGTCAACTAGGTAGACAATTCTTTTTGCCGTCCCTTCAACAATGACAATAACAGACATCCAAACAAGGGTTGATTAGGTCATCCTCATGAATTAATCGGAGTTTTACTGATTGTGCACACTCCATAATGTATCTTTTTGCACTGGATAAAACCGAACAGCATTCTAAGAGGTCAAGCCAATGGTTGTCTTAGTGCTTGGCGAGAGGATTAATAGAAGTTGCACATCCAGAGTGCTAAAACTTGGCACGGGGATACTTAAGTATCAAAAGTTTGGAAATATACAATTAAGTGTCAAAACTGGAGCAAAGTAGATTAGTTTAGTGCCAACGGCGAGAAAATTCAGTCAAAATACTAATGTGACGTTTTTCTGATAAGGTAGTGCAAAATGACATCGTTTTGCAATGTTGACGTGGTTGATAAGTTGAAAATGACGTCATTTTGCACGTTGATATGAAAAGAAAAGCAGAAAATGACATTTTGACTCTATTTGACTTTTAATATAAATAGTAGTTAAACTAAATTCAAAACTAAAATTAATAATTATAAAGAAGAAGAAGTTCCAGGTGTTGGGTGAGGGCTGTGGGCCCTCACCGCCGCCTCACCATTGTCGCCGGGAAAGGTTTGGTGATGGTGGGGGAGGTAACGTTGTTGGGCTCGCTTGAGAGAGTGGTGACCCTCGTTGTTGGTTAGCCAAGGTTGTTCGCCTTTGGCTAAGGCTCGGCAATGCTGACCGACCCTCCTCCCATCATTGTTGGCCTTTCCTAGTGACAGTGATGAGGGGGCCATGAGGGCTTGTATAGCTCTTGCCTAGCGCCTGCAACATTTTCTTTTTCTTTTTAAATAATTTAGTTCTAAATTTAATTTAATTAATATTCATATTAATATTCAAATTAGAGGCAAAGCGACATCTTTTTGGTTTTTTTTTTGGTTGATTTAGCTTTTTGGCGAGTCCTGTAGGCAAATTATATTAATAAAATATCCTTATAAAAAATTATATTAATAAAACATTGCCATGTATGATTTTTGGCTAGGATTGTTGAACTTGGCATTCAAGTATCTAAATTTATTTATTTATTTTAAAAAGTGACACTTAAGCGTATCTTTCGTAACTTTTGGTACTTAAGTGTCCTCTCGTGTTAAGTTTTGGTACTTACACCATTCTTTTGTTGAGGATTAACCGATTTGACGTGTCCATGTGGAAGACTCGTTGATCTTCACTAACTTATGACATGACTCGCATTTTAAGTAAACTCACTGGTTGCATTTTTGTTGTGTTAAGGGTGGGACAACTTAAATAGTCATAAGCACTCGTTCCTTATATATAGACCGAGGTAAAGAAAATATACCTATGATATCAAAAAGTTTTAAACAAAAAATATCTGCATGCATGTCACCAAGAAAAATGAGCCAAAATACACATGGAATTAGCATATGATCAACCTAGCTACATGATATTAGCGTCTAATCAACCTAGCTACATTCCGTAATCAAAGTTAAGACTTCATATTGTTAATTTTGGTCATAAGTTTTTCTTTTTTTTGGTCGAAATTTTGTTCATAATTTCGCTTACCCAAAAATTGGCTAAATGGTTGCGTTTGGACTCATGGAGAGAAATATAAAGCAATTTCAATGAATTTTGTTCGAGACGATACCACTTAACACATTCGATGAATCCAACAAAATGCATCAACACACCACATCATTTTGATTATTTATTGACAGTTTGGTGATCTTTACATATTTTCAATATTTTTGTTTAGTTGATATTAATAAACCAAAATGTACTTTTACGATGGTACCAAGTTCCAAGTATTGTCTGCATCACGCTTTAAGAGATATCTTATTGAATCTTGATTGTCAAATAAAAAATCGCACACTCCTTTCAATCTAATATAACATTTTCTCATTTCAATACTGCGCTAGTTTGATACTAACGATGGGGAATAACTCAAAAAGTCCTGAATTTATTATGCGAATATTGACTCAATCCTAAATGTAGTCCTAAACCTTTTGATTTTCCAATTTACTATGTTTGGTTGATTTAGGTCGCAAATTGCTAACATAGTGGTCTAACCTGTGTTAGTCATCTTATGTAACATAGTCGATGATTCGACACGTATGATACCACCCAAAATGACATAGTTTTAAGAAAAGTTATAAATTTTTTTGTTCTCTCTTTGTCTTTTTTTTTTGATTAAGTGTACCAAAGGTCTTAAAACTTTCGAAAAGTGTAATGAAATTTCAAAACTTGTTAAATTAGTACAATCAAGTCCCTTCATTAACTCCGTTCAAATTTGCTAACAGAAAATGTTGACGTGTCATTTTTATTTGTGAAGACACATGGTGGCAAATCAGAAATTATTTGTGATATATTCAAAAAATAAAATAAAAAAATTATAAAAAAGGAAAAAGATCATGAGAGATAAAAAAAAATATAGCAATTGAAAAGCATAAAAATGCTAGCTCTATTTTTTTTTATATTATTTTTTTAAAGAATAGAAGACCTAGCCTACTTGGGTTGTCAGTGAGGGCCGGCAACCCCTGTTGGGTGGTCGCGAGGTTTGGTGAGTGCCGCCGATCTTTGTTTTTCGGAAGCAAGGCCTTACATGATGGTGGTCACGCAACATAGGAGGGCTTGCAAGCATTTTGTATGAGAGATCTAATGCTTATTTGTAAACGCGACGATGGTTTGGTATGGAAGACTCGTGTTGTACGGCGATAATTTCTCGAATTTATATCGACACCATCTAGGGCTGCCGGCCCAAATTCTAGCTTAGTGTCTGCCAGAGCTGAGCTGGATCTCAAGATCGCTCCTTTTCTGTTCCTACCCCAACACCGACATCACTCCAGATTCTCAAAAAGGTGTTCACAAATCATACGAGTTAGGTCCCACAATCTGGTTCCATAGATGAGAGCTCAAGGGGTGGTATTGGTGGCGTTGTTGGTGAAACTGGGGCGCACCTAGTGTTAAGGCAAGGCTCTCTCTACAGCCTCACGCTTGATGAGCTCCTGAAGAGCATGTGGAGTGTGGAGGGAACAATTGTTCACGGGGTTAGGAAGTTTGCAATTTCCTGATTTCGATTGCACACCTTGCAACTAGGGACCGCAAGCATCCTAATGAAACAAAAATTGGGCCATGTTCTCATATCATGTCAAGAATTGTCACTCATACCTTGAACATTCTCAAATCATAGTTGTGACCTTGAATTAAATTACTTAGTTGAGATGAGGTATTGTTTATTTTGACCTATCCTATACCTAATCTTATGGATTTGTCCTTTCGCATATAGGCAAGCACTTTCTTAGGAGGTATACATTATAGAAGTCTACTGGGAGCCACTTTCCTATGACCTCGGCAACCACTCTTTGTTGATAATTAAATCCAGAGAAGACACTATGTTTGTTGTAATCAGAACATCAATGTAAAGAAGACGATAACAGCTATATAATATCATTCTTTTTATGTAAACTTACAAATCTTGGAGAAGAATAAAATAAGATATTACTGGAAAAATAACGTAAAATTGGAGGTGAGGTACGGATATCCGAATCTCTTTAAGGCGATTAGTTCCTGCCAATGGTGCTCCGCAGATTCACGAACTATGCCTCCTAAGATACAACACCTCAAACGTGTTTGGATTAGCACTATGTAAACAGGACTCAGTCAAACCATTCAATTGAACCAGCACACTCAGAAAAAATGGAAGAGTAGAAACGTATATCAAAGTTCTTTTGGAGTCGAGTTGGAAAAACAAAAAATCTAAAATCTCTCTATGAAGCTCTATGCTCCTATCTATTTATAGAGCTTTTTCGTTCATGTACTGAAGAGATAAATGAATTAAATAGACGCATGTATACATGAGATTCATGAATCAAGAAACACGTGAATTCAAGAGTTCACTAATTACATGAACTAAAAGATACATGAATCTAGGAAATTCATGAATTCAACAGATATGTGAATAGAAAAGTTTAGGAAATGCATGAATTTAATAGATACGTGAATGGAAAAGACGTATCTTAATTTATTGGCTTTCGTTGATCTATTAAATTATAACTATAATTATAACACTCTTCACCCTTGTCAAACCAGCTCGTTATAGGCCCATGAGCTTCTGCATGGTTCATCCTCGAATTACACATCTATTGGAGTGGATTTCGCTCTAATATCATATTGTGACATCTCTAAATTAACTCATCGATGTATTATTTGCTTTGGCTTATCCCATACTAAAACTCACAATTTTGTCCTTTGACGTACAAATGGCCACTTTCCTAATGGGTCACCCATTTTGGTAGTGCTCCCCTTGAGCATGCCTAATTTTGGAATTCCAAATCTAACCATTGATGTTACATCAAAAAGAGCTTTCGTAAGTTAATTTCAGTTTTCACATATATCTCATAATTGCTTTTCCCTTGTTTGGTACATAGCTCGGTTCATTCTTGTCCTATTTGACATCATAGAAGCCTACTAGGAGTCGCTCCTTGTCCAGGCTTTTTCGTCTTGATGACCACTCCTCGTCTCCATCAGATTGAGTCGTTACAATAGCGATCATAGTGGCATCTTACAAATGATAATAAAAATATTAACTCAATATTGAATACGTAAAATGTGTTAGTTTTAGGTAAATGAAATCAAATCCACACAAGTTGTATGTTAGCACAATGGGCGTATAATATAATAGGCACCAATTTTCACTTTGCTTAGTTCGATACAACAATTCAAATACACATCGTGTTTATACACAAAATTATAATTTGCTCAATCCTTGCCTCACAGTCCCGATAATGTTGAAATCATTGGGTAGAAAATTTGCTACATGTGAAGTCCTACACACATGCACGCACGCGCGCACAAATATTTGATTCTCCATTCAATCTTTCCAATAAAGACACTTATGGAGGAAGGCAAGTGCTTTGGAGGCTTTACTAATTGCATTGGCATTTCCTCCGCTATCAAAGCCCAGCTCTGAGCACTTGTTCAGGGGCCTCAGTTAGCTTGCAACCTGAACCACTGTAGAGTCATTCTCTAGAAGGATTCCACTATGACTTTGTCCTTAATATGACTGACAAGCAAATCGTTTGGGTCATCCATGGTTTCTATGGTTAAGCAAATTTGCTTAGTCATCTAGAGAAAATGGGAAGTCAAGTTTCTTATAGAGAGAGGAGTACTTGGGCTGGTTAGACTGCAAACTATGTTGTTAGATCCAGAGAATTTATGATTTTTCATGATATTACTCCATGTGGTTTATCTAGTTCTTTGATAAGAAAATTTGACTGGCAGCTTGATGCCTCATTCATGTACGGTTGTGCCTTACCAATGTAGTGGTCTCTAAGCCCCCTTTTCTCAAAACTATGGAAATTACTTGACCTGACTTCTGTAGCGGAAATGGGATTTTGCAATGTACAATTCCATCGAAATTGAATGATGGGTTCTATCAGGAAATTTTCAAAATGGACATAGTTAAAAGTACGGTGAAATGATATAAATACATGGATGATCTTCACAATCCTTCCATAGAAAAGTTATGCGCATCACTAAAATCATATGCAATTTGCCAACTCATCAAATTTCCAAAAACAATGTGGGGTTATTGCTTGTTTGACTCCTTCTCATCATTGTTGTAGACAACTCTATAGTACTCTGTTATTTCCTATTCATATGTAAGGTATTTTATATCCAAATGGAAGGGCAATAGAAACAAGAAAAAAGGAAATAGTATCACGGTCAAATGGGACTATTCAATATTCATAGCTATATAAGACATTATTAGAAGAGTATGCTAATGATTAGAAACCTAAAAGAAAAGTGAAATATAATGAAGCAGAAGAGCGCAGTTTGCGGTGGAGTCTCAGTCGAGAGAAAAATAGAAGTGACAGACTCCTTCCTCGGCTTCGTCCGGCCTCTGCGTCCGTGCTCCGCATCGTAGGGGTTGCTGAAGCAGCGATCAAGAGAGGGTGTGTTTCTTTTGGAGAGGCAAAATCGTCTGTGTACCACTGAACGGGATCGATTCACCGAGAGAATTGGGCCCGGACGAATTGACCAATTAAATTGTTACGGTGATGGGCTTGGGGTAATGAACTTATGAACCTGAGCTGGTGTTAATGGACTGGGCTGAAGTGAGCGAATTAGACTTAACATATAGGCTAAGGCAAATGAGTTTGGGTTCTTTTCTCTTTTTAGCTATTACTATTTTTTATTTTGTGCTTTTACTATTTTTACAAAAATGTATGCTTGGCTCGTCGACAAGTGTCACGTACTCTCCCACAAAAATCAATGACATCTGGGTCATTGTTGGACCATATGACCAGCGATACTCTACCTATTTGATATGTAGTTTGGTTCACTTATTCCCTTTATGCTACCTTAAAAGTCTATCAAGAATCGCATCTTTGTCCGAGCTTTCTCACCCAGTGGTCACTCCCTACCCTCGTCAGATCAACTACGAGCATAGTCTTCTCACGAACCACATGTTCATTATACGGATACTACTCATACCATACATAACAACCCAATTAGTTCCAATTGAGCCAAGCCAATTAAAGGAACACTATGAGTTTCACATAATGTGATCACCATTTTGGTTAATCTTACTTATGAATAATATCACGAGGCCTCAACTATTCAATATGGACTTGGGATGTCAACAAAGAAGCACAAGAAGATAGCTTCGGGATGGCCTAACCCCGTAGAAAGAAAACGCCCAACATTTGGAATTCGTGAATTTGGTGGTTCGTAGCTTACTTTAACCGAAAATTTCAACAGATTCTAGTTCTTTTGTGTTTATTACTAACCCTTGGTTCTGTCTTCACTGGTGCTGCTGCAGCGAATTTCTAATTAAGTATTTTGTGAAGTTGCCTTGCCTGGTCTAATCTAGAGAAAAAGTTCGTATTTTATGGCATGGCATGTATTTTGAGGACTAATGAAAACTTGAATTATTTTGTGGCATCTCATTTTATAAAATTGGATCAAGCATCGGATGAATTTTTGAGTTGGTTGTGTTAGACATGCATTAAAATTATATCTACTCTCATTTTGACATGTTGGTTTCCGATGTAGGGGTATGAGAAATACTGCTCATGGTCAACCTATATATTGGTATATGTTATATATTCACAAATTACCAAGTTTAATGATATGTGACAATTAATTGAGGTATTGGTTTATGATTATTATTTTTTTATAAACGGAGAGTAAATTTGTTATATGTGTATCGGTTTGGAATTTTTATTGTCAGTTTAGAATAAATTTGTCACATGTGTACCGATTTATGATTTTTTCATAGTATTAATCTTTGAATTAATCTTTTTTTCTTATGGATGACATACGAAATTTCTCCTTTTTTTTGGGTTGAATTACGATATGCTAAACACTGATTTTTTTTTTTTTGGTAGAACACAACATGTGAATCTTGGAAAAAGAAATACAAATTACTTTATCCTAAAATACATAACACCCTAAATTAGAGAATAGCAAATGACACGTTCTGATAAAAAAGATCATCATCGATGACGAGAAGATCCTGAGTAATAAGCCATTAAACTTGTTATTGTTTAGAATAGCCTCATTCTAAATAGGTTGCGACTGCCTTATTAGTGAATTCAGCATCCCGAGCCAGAGAACTTTTGGTCTCGAATTTGCAATTTACAAGAATGAATCAAGAAATTAATTAAAATTGCAAACCAGGATTTGGATAAGGTATGTTTGACTTCAATGGATTAATTTAAAAACCGCGATATATTTACTGGCGGCGGCATTAGTAGTATGATTAGTCAAGTGTTGGTCCCCGAAAAATAGAAGACAATGCATGCATTCTTTTGTCTAACGCACGACTCGAGAAGGGTAAACGAATACGGCAAGACAACTAAGGTTTCAAATAGGAATACTTGCACCTTTTGCCGTAAGGAGCTCCTCCCTCTCTACAATGGAGAGTTTTCTTCCCACTTCTTTAATGGAGTGTTCACCCAACCAAAATCTGAAATTCTGAGTTGATCCACCATTCCATCACCACCTATGTATAAAGTCTCCTCTAAAACCCACACACCCATGATCCGAACAGCACCCTGACCCTAAAACCCACACACCTCTTCCGCTACCGAATCCCTTGAATACATCCACACAAACGAGCTCCCTTCAATCAACAAACTCCCCAAATAGTCAGCAAAAACAACAGTAGAATATGGATCAGCGCACCCAAGGCAAGTTATCCAGAAGATGCTTCGGTCTTCATCTCCAAAATGGCGTAGGTGTGGCCTATTTACATCCTTGCCTTATTCCCCATTTTGAAGAAGCTTGTTACTGGCTGTGTAGTTGTTATTAGATTACCTGCAATTGAGACAGAATTAGTAAGAGAAAAGAGGATGGCGGCACTCTATAAGAGAATGGGCAAAATGTGGACAGAAAAATCTATAGTTAAAGTACTCGATGGAATTCCCGAAGGGAAAATGAAAGAATGTCAGCTAACTTTACTTGGCAAACTTCATTCAAAACCAAGTGTTAACCTCCAAGCCTTCCAATCCACTATGTTTAAGGCGTGGAAAACAGAGAATGTTGTTTGCGACCAGCCACAACAGGGCTTATTCACCTTCACTTTCCAAACTGAGGAAGAGAAACAGCGAGTTCTAGATGCTAGTCCCTGGTCATATTCTGGAAGTTTACTAATCCTGAAACAATTAAACCCCAAAATACCTCTCCATCGCCATACTTTTACTCATTGCTCCTTTTGGATACAGCTTCATGGACTGCCCCTAGGGTGTATTACAGAATCCATAGTAAGAAACATAGCATCGAATATTGGGGAAGTGATGGAAGTGAAGCTTGTTACTAAGGAGGGTAGCCTTTGCAAGGTTAGAAAAAGCAAGAGTGTCAATAAATATATCAAAACCACTCATATCAGGGGTTATGCTGCAACTCGATGAGGTGGATTCTTGGATAGACTTTAGATATGAGTGCTTACCTCATTTCTGCTACTCGTGTGGGAAAATTGGTCATTATACTACTAATTGCGGGGAAGTGCCTTATAAAGAAACGAAACAAAAACCGATTGAAGAAGGTTTATTTGGCTATTGGCTAAAAGCGGAGGCTAAAGTGCACAGCCTTTTCTGGAAGTTACTAAATAAACTAGAGAGTGAAGAAGGGGATGTGGAAGAAGTTAGACCTGAGACGCCCATGAATACTAACTCTCCAGAAAACAGGCCAAGTATGGGGGATATGGAAGCACAACAAACAGAAATTA